>JAVJIF010010127.1:0-137170 GCA_038442645.1 Agave tequilana | reverse complement strand
GGATGGGTCCAGTGTTCGGACAAGTCATGGTGGGGCAAAATGGTGGCTTTGTTCTCACAGAGCTCGAGGACTTGTTAAAGCAGGCGGTATTGTACAGGCTATTAGGGTCGCTCAATATGGCATCCCGCAGAGCTCTCCACCACTTTTATGGCGTCTTGGAGCGTTACAATCCTCTAACGGGTACGTTCTTTACCCTGGTTAGAGAGATGGGGCTTCTTTCATGAGCTGTATGAGTTTTGGTGCTAGTTATTGGGGATGCTCTTTATGAAGAGTATGTCTCGACTATCGAGAATCTTCACTTACTGAAGAAGGAGGACCCTCAGATGTACGAGACTTACTAGGAAGTGTTATGCCACTTTCACATCTGTGGGTAAATGACTGGCTAAAGGAACAGGATGTTAAGCAGGATATTCTAGGCGAGCTACATTACCAATGAGATAAATGATAAGTCTAACCCAGTGACCCGTCTGACTCCTAGCATAGATGAAGAGATTGCCGAGAGGATTAGTGCCTCAACAAGGTTTGTACATGATAGAATTTAACGAGGATACTTTCAAGCCTGACACGGCCTTTGAAAGCTTCCACCATCAGGCCAAGATCCTGATATCCGATCAGGTTCTGTTGGCAGATTCCTTACATTTGGCTGAAGCGTTGCGTGGGTACCGACTGCTATCGTACGAGGTTATTGTCGCTAATGTGGTGTGCCTGGCAGTTCTATTGGCACACGGGAGATCGATATCTCTCCTTTAAGTAATAGGTGGCCAGCATCCAGAGTGCGCTTGTGGGCATTGACGAAAAGCCCCTGTGTCAAGTGGAGGTTGTCATAGACTCCTAGGATAGGCAAGTGATGACTCGGAGCGAGGCCGGAAGTGAGGATCCCAATCCCAGAGTCGAGCTTCCCTACATGTACCTGATGACCTGGTACGTCATGCATTGCTCATCACTGATGACAGCAGTGTCTCCTTCATAGGGCTTCATCCCTTTCGTGCAGAGGTTGGAGAGTTCGAGTTGGTCGCAGTATTATATGTTCTATATTTAGAAGGCTATTTTGAGCAGCTCGACCGCTGCTTCCCTGAGATCTATGGGCATCATAAAGGGACAAGTTTGCGGACCTTGCAGGCCCAGATGAATTCACATAGCTACCATCTGGATTCGTCTTCTGGGTGGCTCATCAACATTCGACCTAGATACTTGGTCTTGGGCAAGGTGATTCTTGCACGATCGAACCTACATGCCTAGTCATTTTGCTAGGCAGTTCGGCTAGGATCAGTATATATGTTGGCAACCTCAACATTGGCATTTGCTTTAGCGGAACTTGTTTGAAGGCGCCCGGGCGTGGTATTACAGTATAGCTGGGGGGACTGGGGCCGTCTTTGCCTACCTCACAAGACGCCTAATTGTTATATAAGCCTCAGCTTCTACACATGGTACTTCATCGCTAGTAGGGTACCCGACTTTGAATGAATACCTCTTGCATCAAGAGTATTAAGGCATCATATAAAGTCTAGTCAGGTTCTAAGAGCCGTATGCGAGAGATGAGCGTGTATATGGAAGCCAAGAGGGAGGCCGAAAAAGAGGCTAGGAAGGAGACTAGCAGAACAGATGTCGCTTCAAGATCAGAGTCTGGGGCAGAAGCTGCAGAGGAACAGCCCACTCGAAGAACTCGGCATGTTGTGTCCAAGCGTCCTCGAGCCTTTGACTCCAGGGTGATCCGAGCCAAAAGAAGGCAAGAAAAAGATCTTAGGCACTATAGCTTCAGCCCAAATGCCTAAAATAATTCCTTCTGGGATTGAGGAGCAAGAGGAGAAGGAAGGAAGAAAAAGACAGAGGCAGTCCGGCTCTTCTCCCTGAGGTTTTGCACAGCAGAGGCCTCACAGTCTTGGTGGAAGCAGAGCCCGCAGGTTTAGTCCACTATGGCCGAAGTTGGGTTGTGTTGCAGTATAGTCGAAAGAAGTGACGGAGAAGGCCGAAGTTGAATTTCTATCTCAACTGGGGGTTTCAATTCAACTGGCATCTTCTTCAGCCCGCGAAAGAGGGATGGAGTACAACAACCAGGATCTCTCAACGTCTTGATGCCTACTTTCTGGTTTGTGGAGCCCAGCCATACCACTAGGGTGTTTCAGTGGCAAAGCTCCATTTACAGAGGCCTCCTTGGTTCAGGTGTCATCTTCGGTGTTTGAAAGACATAGTGACTATTCAGGAAGTTAACTTTGGCGATGAATCTGCTCTTCCTAACACCAGTAAGTTTTCAACATTTCTGAGGAAGAGATACAGGTGGATATTCCTGCTATGGTTTTGCCATCGGGAGAGGTCACCACTATCGAGGGTATTTTTCTATCCCTCAAATTATTTTCCCATTGAGTTGTTCATCTAAATGCCACCTATAGGAGTGGCTATTTCTCCCATATTGAGGAGATGATCAAGGAACTGGTCCAGCCCAAGGGCCTGAAGTTCCTGCTGCTGGCATGATCTCTGAGGGCATAACCACCACAGTCGGGGAACCCTCATCGCAGAGTAGTCTGCCAAAGGATCTACCGTCTTTGGATTCTCAGCTTTGGTAAGAGAGTACAGATTCGCTATGTACGCCTATTCTCATCGTTATTGCTAACATCGATGTTATGATTGCAGAGAGTACTAGGCTGGCTCAAGTGGAAGAGCCTGTGGTAAGTACTGGCGCAGAGGACAACGCACTTCAAACTTTAATAGCTGAACCAAGTACAGTGAAGTCTATCCCTGCGGTTGTTATTCAGAGGCTACCATAGAAATAGTCCCGGAGGTGCTGGTCACAACTCTCAGCATTGACGGATCCTACTGTCGGCCTCATCTCTACACCAAGTGAAATGGCTCCCTGCCTCTACGGACATTGTACACACAATCATAGAAAAGGGGTCCCATAGAGTGCACCAACAGATCTGGCTCCAGCTATGGAAATCATGGAAGAATTGCTTATCAGATGGTACAATAATATTCACCTCCGTAAGGTCCTGCATCGAATAGTTCTCTTAGGGGAAAATCCTTCTAGTTTGCCAAATGCTTCTTGAAAATTAGACGAGAACATTCGTCATACCAGAAGCTTAGAGCAAGGTAAGACAAATCTTACGCTAGTTGAACAGCTGGGGATATGCATGAAGAGCTAAGGACCTGGAGAAGGCTAATCCAATAGACGAGGCTCAGTTGATGAAATAAGCTCCTCGCTGCTCAAGAAAGCGAATGGAAAGAGATGGAGGAGCAGATGGCTGAGGGGCCTCGTCACCTAAATGATTCTCCAGCCAGCTATCAAAGATTGGTTGATGATTCTAGAGAATCTGAGATCATCACCAAGAACGGAGCATGTTATAGCCAATGCTCAGGCAGCTATCGTCAAGGCGCAAGTCTTGATTCAGGCAAATGAGCAGAACCTTGTTGCGTTACCAGGAAAAGGCTGGAGAAGCTAGAAGCTCTGCCAAGAAGCAAATCCAAGAAGATCTTATTCACAATCAACTACATTCCGAAAGGATATACTTATCATGACTACAGAATGGCCTGGTATCTGGGCATCCTCCTCAGACCCTTCGATCATTCATTGGTTCTTCACCTTCCATACCAATTGTCATGCAGAAATCCCAGTATGGTTCTATGAATGGTGGCATTCATACGGGCCTACAACCAATATACTACCACCGACAGCACTCAAAGGCTTCAACAGGTACCTCTTCCAAGCCAAAGGATTGCATTACATCAAAACGGTTCAATACTACAAAGAATTCAAAGTACCAGGATTTTCTACTGGAGCTACCAAATCACACAACACTACAGTGCTACAGACAAATTCCCAATGAGTTTAGTCAGGGAATTCAAAATCAAATGGTGGGACAAGTTCAACCAAAATCTATGCTCAGAATCAACAGTTGGCGAGTTCCTCGACTCAGGCAAAAAATTCCAACATCAAATTCAACAAGTCTCTAAACACTCGGACTCCCCAAAACCCTTTCCCAAAGCTTCAACGACAATCGAGAAGATTCAGACTCTGAAGATGAATTCCAACAATTTTTAAAATTCCAGGAATTCAAAAAGATGCAAAAGCAAATCGCCAAATCACGAAGCAGCTCCACTGCATCCTCCTCACCCATTGATCCAGCACTTGACCCCATAGGAGGTCAAGATCCATTTGATATGTGAATATTTCAAATATCACAAAAAAAAAAAAAAAAACCCTTGGAAGAAGATTATTCACAAAAGAAGCAGCACTCAAAAGATCAGCAGCACTCAAAGCAGGCTCCGACCAAAGACGAAAAGACTCAAAGCTGCAATATTCCCTCAAAAGCATCCAAAGACAGATTCCTCTCCAGACAAAGGACGACATGACTCAAAGTGACAGATTCCTCTCTGAACCGACAAAGGATGAAGTGACTCAAAAGGTGACAGATTCCTCTCCAGACAAAGGACGACATGACTCAAAGCGACAGATTCCTCTCCGAACCAACAAAGGATGAAGTGACAGATTCCTCTCCAGACAAAGGACGACATGACTCAAAAGGTGACAGATTCCTCTCCGAACCAACAAAGGATGACAGATTCCTCTCCGAACCAACAAAGGACGAAATGACTCAAAGCTGCAAGATTCCAAAGCCGACAAAGTAAGAAATGACACAAAGCGGATTCCTCACCAACTTATCAAGAGGACTCGACTCTCCCCCTATAAAAGAGAGGCCTCCTCATCCATTCAAGCAGAGCTAATTCAGAGTTAGAAAAACAGAGCGAATTCAGAGCCAAAAAACTAGAAAAATTCCTCCTTGTAATCAAAAATCCTCTCCCTCTTCCTCAAGCAGTTCCAAGTTGTATTCCTACTTCCTGTTGTATCCAATTTCAAAGATCATTAGATCTAATCAACCGTTGTAAGTTCTTGTTCTCTCTGTAATTCAATCTTAATATTCCATCTTTATTATACACTGTGTCTAAAGCTCTCACATATCATTTAGCACTGCATATTTAACAAAAATTTCAAAAAAGTTACTGTTCATATTTACTGTAGCAAAGTTACTGTTCATATTACTGTAGCAAAATCACTGTTCATACATACGCAATTACTGTTCATACATACGCAATTACTGTTCATACATATATGCCATGACAAAATATCAGTGGGGAAGCCTTGAATTTATAGAGAGGAGCCGAGTATTCTGAAGTGATGAGTTGGCGAGGAATCCTGTCATTTCTTTGCTTTGAGTCTTGTCTTGCTTTGTTGGCTTTGGAATCTTGCAGCTTTGAGTCACTTCTTCGATTTGAGTTTTGTCTTGCTTTGTTGGCTTTGGAATCTTGCAGCTTTGAGTCACTTCGTCCTTTGTTGGTTCGGAGAGGAATCTGTCACTTTGAGTCATGTCGTCCTTTGTCTGGAGAGGAATCTGTCACCTTTCGAGTCACTTCATCCTTTGTCGGTTCGGAGAGGAATCTGTCACTTTGAGTCATGTTGTCCTTTGTCTGGAGAGGAATCTGTCACCTTTCGAGTCACTTCGTCCTTTGTCAGTTCAAGTCATGTCGTCCTTTGTCTGGAGATCTCTGGATGTTTTTGAGGGAATATTGCAGCTTTGAGTCCTGCTGTTTCTTTTGAGTGCTGAGAGAACGTTGATCTTTTGAGTGCTGCTTCTTTTGTTGTTGCACTCCCCCCCCCCGTTTTTTTTTTTTTTTTTTTTTTTTTTTTTTTTTTTTTTACACTTACTCCCATGGAGCAGTTGGCCATCGTGGTTCATGAATGAAGTTGCCAGAGAATTGTGGTAGCAAGGACTGGAGGATGCCTTGGACATTGGTAGCAAAGATCCAGTTTGGAGAGTGATGAAAAATGTGAAAGCCTTCGGGAAATGTTTTCATGATAAGATTCTGATGGAGTTGAGTATAAATTTGATCAATCCGTAAATTAATTGGAAAAATTGGAGGAGGTATTGGGTCTTCTTTTGGATCATAGTATTTGGCGCCAGGTGTAGTAAGAAACTGATCATCAGGTGCACTCAACCAGTTATAGTGTTCGGTAATGAAAACGAGATGCTGTGCTGGCAGATATGACGCATTTTCCCAGACGGGCGGTGTTGAATGGAATTTGAAATACAGTCTATTTGAACAAAGGTCTTTGAGTTTTAAGGAGGCGTTGGTTAAGGTAGGAAACAGACGAATACGATCTTTATAAGAGTCAGAGATTAGTCCGTAACAAAGACCATTTTCGATAGCCCAAATTTTGTGTAAGCGAAGAGTTCCTGGAAACAAAATGAGTCTGAGGCTGGAATATCTTGGTTCTTTCACCAGAATAGAGCCGTGAGGAAATGTGTGGTGAAGTTGGTTTTTTTGATGGATTAGTCGGGTCTCACTAGTACAGGGTAATTCTAATATGTGATCAGAGAGTGCGGAAGGGAGATATCTTATCATATCTTGAACAATTCTTGAACGGTCGTCTTCAAAGAAGACTAATCTTTGGGGAACAGTGAGAGGAGTTTGTTTTGGTGAAACAGCAAGAAGAGCTTTACCCTTATTAGAGTATTTGCACCGTTTCCTGTGAGAAGACGAGGTAATCAGAGATTTGCCTTTATCAACTTTAGAGGATGAGGCAATCAGGGATTTGCCTTCGTCAGTATTCATTTTGTGGAATCTGTGGTTAAAAATTCTCGAGTTAGGAAATCAGGTAAGGAATTATTTGAACCTTTAAGATATTCAATATCAAAATCAAAAATAGAGAGAATAGCCTGCCATCTAGCAAAGATTTGCTTAGATGCGATATTTTGGACATCTTTTTCAAGAATATATTTGGCTGACTGACAGTCGATTCTGAGAAGGAATTTTTTATTTAAAAGATCATCTTGGAATTTGGAAATACATTGAACGATTGAAAGAATTTCTTTCTTGATGGTGGAATAAGATTTTTGAGGACCTGACCAGACACCTGAATGGAATCTAACTAATTGTTCATGAGGGGAATGCTGCAATTTTTGTTTTAATATGCCGCCATATCCTATGTCTGATGCATCAGTCTCGACTATCATGAATGCATGAGGATGAGGGATGCACAAACATGATAATGAATGCACTTTTTCTTTAATTTGTTTAACTAATTGAGTATGTTTGTCAGACCATGCTGGTGGATTTTTCTTTAACCTTTGAAATAATGGAGCACACGTTATTCTTATTTTTGGGATAAAGTCAGAGACGTAATTTAAACATCCTAAAAATCGTTGTAATTGGGTTTTATCTTTAATTTCATCAGGAAATTTGTTTGCAAATTCTATTGATCTATTTATTGGTGTTATAGTTCCTCTGTGAATGTTGTGTCCTAGGAATCTGACAGATGTTTGAAATAATTTCATTTTTGTTGCAGAAATTACTAATCCATTCTTTTTTACTGTATGAAAGAAGATATTAAGATGTTTGAAATGTTGATCTATATTTTCGGAGTATACTAAGACGTCATCAATATAGACTACAGAAAATGTTGTATAAGGATTGAATATGTCGTTCATAATTCTTTGAAATTCTGAGGGAGCATTTTTTAATCCGAAAGGCATTACATTCCATTCATAATGACCGAATGGTACTGTGAATGCTGTTTTGTACCTATCTTTCTCAGCGATTTGGATTTGCCAAAAACCGGATTTCATATCAAATTTGGAGAAGAGTTTAGCATTATATAAACGTTGTAATAGATCCTTTTTATTAGGGATTGGATATCTAATCCATTGTAATACTTTATTTAATGGTTTGTAATTAATTACTAATCTAGGAGCTCCTCGTTCCTTTTCTGCTTGATTCATTACATAGAATCCAGCGCAGCTCCAAGGAGATTTAGAGGGTCTGATTAATTTTTTATCAAGTAAAGTTTGTAATTCCTTTTTACATATTTCTAGTAAATCATGGTTCATTTGAATAGGTCTAGCCTTAGTTGGAATGTTTTTTTCTGAGAAATCTTTTTCATAAGGGAGATCTACAATGTGCTTTTTTCGGTTCCAAAAAGCATTAGGAATGTCAGCACAGATTTCTTTAGTATATAAATCTATTAGTTTTGAATTTTATATTGGGTGTCAATATTTTGTAATTGTTGTTCAATTTTATGATATAAAATATCATCTTGGAGGAACATGATTTTATTTTGTTTTCTTTGAATTAAATTTATGTTATGATAAATAGAATTAGTTTGTAATATATTTAATTCCTTATATTGTATAGGGGTTATGAATTTGAATAATATTTTTTGTCCCATAATTTTTGTTCCTAATCCTTGTGAATCAACCCAAAATGGATAGATTTGTGTGAGGAATGGAATTCCCAATATGACATCAGTATTTAAATCGTCAATAATTATGAATTGGTGTTTAAAGCATATTTTGTCATGGCATATGAATGTTTTTGTAAGTTTTCCCTTAACACGTAAAGGAGAATCATTTGCTGTGACTAATTTTTCCGTTGTTGGTTCATAGTATTTTGTTGGAAATATACCATCTTTTAGTACACTATGGTCAGCTCCTGAATCAACCATGGCAGTAAAGGTGTATTTGGAATTATGAATTCTAATGGTTATGAATATATACCATTTTTGATAAGTAAATTTTTGAATAATTGAGATGAAGTTGGAGGGTTTAGTGGTTAAAAGTGTGATTGAGTAGGGTGGTTCTTCTTCGGACATGGCTTCTTTATGCGGTTGGGTATGAATGGGGTATATTTTGGTGTCATATACTAGATGTTTGGTGTGGTTTAAGTGGTCTTTAACATTTTTAATTTCTTCTTTTAATAATTTGATTTCTGTTCGAGAGTTATGAATGTCATGTGATTGGGATTCGAAAGTTGTTTGGTATGGTTCATAAGGTTTGGAAATATTAAAGGGTCGAATTGATTTTTCAGATATTTTATCTATTTCAGAATAGAGTTGTAGTTTTTGTTTAAATTTTTCTTTTATGTTTGAATCTTTATCTGATATGTTGTATGTTTTACTTATCCCTTTCGATCTGCATCTGTTCTTTTTGTGTTTAGATTTATTACATTTGTAGCAAGTAATATTTTTGTAAATTTCTGCTGGTCAAGAGTTTCTTTTTCGGTTGTTTTGTCTGAATTGTCTGTAGATTTAGTTTCTGATTTTTTATCTTTTGTTATAGTATTTATTTTTGATGTATTTGAAATGTTTTCATTAATTTTTTCTAAAGCTTGAGTTATTTGTCCTAATAAGTTCATTGGTCGGACATTTTCTACAGGCAAACTTGCTGGCTCGAAATGTGGTGCCGAATAACTTAGTGGGAATTTAGATTTTGACTCCTTTTGAACTCCTTTAATTTTGTGGATAAGGAATCAACTTGATGCGCTATGGTGTGTAACATTTGGTTTGAATAGTTGTTCTGAGGATATACCTTTTTAATATCTTCAATGTGACTGGTTCGTTATTATTTTTTCCCCTTTTGAAAGGTGAAGCGGTTACTTCTCCTTCAGTGGTTGGGATTTTGATAGATTGTAGTGGAGGATGGATTGAAGTCACAATGTTTCCATCTGTCAGTTGCCATTTTTTGTATAGGCTGGTCTGAACATTAATTTGGGATTGGTTGAAAGGGTCTTCTATGCCTTGTTTTACTAAGTAATATTGTAACCATATTTCAAAGTTGAAATTAATTTCATGTTCCCATATATCGCTAATCCAATTTTTTGTTAATTGTTCTTGGTAAGTCCTATGGAGCTTTGAGAACCAATCAAAATGTTTGGACTCTTCTCGAAACTCTTGCATAAGATTAAAGCTATCGCTAATGAATGGTTTTTTAATCATATTAATTTCTCCAGTAAAATCTGGTCTCATTTGGGATGATGTAGGAGAGTAGTTTTCCTGACTCACTTCTGGAAGGGGTGACTTATGGAATACTCTAATGGGTTGTTGGAATGAATATTCAGAACATGAATTTCTACTGGGTTCAACATATCTAAAGGAGGTTGAAGGCCTTTCTCTAATAGAGTTAAATCTAATCAGTACTGTCCCATCGTCTTCTTCTATTATATCTGAGATCTCAGTCCTCTCTATGTCTCTAGGGGTCTGAGGGTTCTCTATTTTGAATTCTTCTGGAATGGTTATCTCATCCCACTTTAGTCTTTTGGGAACAAAAGTCTTTGACTGTTCTGCTTCTATCTGAAGAATAACAGTTTCTTCTTGAGCACGGGAACCTATCATTTTGAATTTTGGGTTCATCTGAGAACTCATTAATTTATAATATAGCTTATACATGACTGATACTTGTTCGGTGAATTTTTCGAACTCATCACCTTGCAAGTGGACGTCTAAGATTAATGAATTTAGGAATAATGGATCTGTTAAGGATACTGAATAATTAGGCATACAGTTGAAGTATACTGGTCCATTACATATATTAGTTTGAATCATAGATAGGATGGATGCTTTATATCTTTTTAATCTTTTGTCCCGTAGGGCTGTGTAGACAGGTGTGTCCACACCAGTATGGACTAGTGGTTTGATAGCTACTTGTACTAACCCAAAATGAATATAACGGAATCCCTTTTTAATGAATTCTTCCAATGCAAGTTTGGATAATAGATGAATGGTTTGGGATTTATTTTGGATATTGAATGTTTCTTCATGAATTTTTATAGCATATGAAGTTTAAAGTCAAAGGTGCCTATACTGTAAATATTCTCTATTCTTTCACTGGGAATTCTCCATTCTAAAAAATGTTCATGAACTATATCTTCTCTACTTCTTACTACCTTTCTGTTTGATCCTGAGGTCGAACTGGAACCTAGAAACATCCTTCTAACAATATTGGTCATCACTAGTATGTAACTAACTGATGGGGTTGACCTTTCAGTAGACTGGAACACGGGAACACAATGCCTGGAACACCCTAATCTCAAACGGGCTTACCAACGGACTTACAAGCTTACCAACGCTTGCCAACGCCTACTAAAATTCAACAAGTCAATTGTTACCTACTTATGCTAACCAACAAGCAAGAAACTTGGCTCTGATACCAGTGGGGAAGCCTTGAATTTATAGAGAGGAGCCGAGTATTCTGAAGTGATGAGTTGGCGAGGAATCCTGTCATTTCTTTGCTTTGAGTCTTGTCTTGCTTTGTTGGCTTTGGAATCTTGCAGCTTTGAGTCACTTCTTCGCTTTGAGTCTTGTCTTGCTTTGTTGGCTTTGGAATCTTGCAGCTTTGAGTCACTTCGTCCTTTGTTGGTTCGGAGAGGAATCTGTCACTTTGAGTCATGTCGTCCTTTGTCTGAAGAGGAATCTGTCACCTTTCGAGTCACTTCATCAGGGTAGATATGATATAGACTAAGATTATTTAGAATGAAATGTATGTATGAACAGTAATTGCGTATGTATGAACAGTAATTGCGTATGTATGAACAGTGATTTTGCTACAGTAAATATGAACAGTAACTTTGCTACAGTAAATATGAACAGTAACTTTTTTGAAATTTTTGTTAAATATGCAGTGCTAAATGATATGTGAGAGCTTTAGACACAGTGTATAATAAAGATGGAATATTAAGATTGAATTACAGAGAGAACAAGAACTTACAACGGTTGATTAGATCTAATGATCTTTGAAATTGGATACAACAGGAAGTAGGAATACAACTTGGAACTGCTTGAGGAAGAGGGAGAGGATTTTTGATTACAAGGAGGAATTTTTCTAGTTTTTTGGCTCTGAATTCGCTCTGTTTTTCTAACTCTGAATTAGCTCTGCCTTGAATGGATGAGGAGGCCTCTCTTTTATAGGGGGAGAGTGGAGTCCTCTTGATAAGTTGGTGAGGAATCCGCTTTGTGTCATTTCTTACTTTGTCGGCTTTGGAATCTTGCAGCTTTGAGTCATTTCGTCCTTTGTTGGTTCGGAGAGGAATCTGTCATCCTTTGTTAGTTCGGAGAGGAATCTGTCACCTTTTGAGTCATGTCGTCCTTTGTCTGGAGAGGAATCTGTCTTCATCCTTTGTTGGTTCGGAGAGGAATCTGTCGCTTTGAGTCATGTCGTCCTTTGTCTGGAGAGGAATCTGTCACCTTTGAGTCACTTCATCCTTTGTCAGTTCGGAGAGGAATCTGTCACTTTGAGTCATGTCGTCCTTTGTCTGGAGAGGAATCTGTCTTTGGATGCTTTTGAGGGAATATTGCAGCTTTGAGTCTTTTCGTCTTTGGTCGGAGCCTGCTTTGAGTGCTGCTGATCTTTTGAGTGCTGCTTCTTTTGTTGAATAATCTTCTTCCAAGGTTTTTTTTTTTTTTTTTTTGTGATATTTGAAATATTCACATATCAAATGGATCTTGACCTCCTATGGGGTCAAGTGCTGGATCAATGGGTGAGGAGGATGCAGTGGAGCTGCTTCGTGATTTGGCGATTTGCTTTTGCATCTTTTTGAATTCCTGAAATTTTAGAAATTGTTGGAATTCATCTTCAGAGTCTGAATCTTCTCGGATTGTCGTTGAAGCTTTGGGAAAGGGTTTTGGGGAGTCCGAGTGTTTAGAGACTTGTTGAATTTGATGTTGGAATTTTTTGCCTGAGTCGAGGAACTCGCCAACTGTTGATTCTGAGCATAGATTTTGGTTGAACTTGTCCCACCATTTGATTTTGAATTCCCTGACTAAACTCATTGGGAATTTGTCTGTAGCACTGTAGTGTTGTGTGATTTGGTAGCTCCAGCAGAAAATCCATGGTACTTTGAATTCTTTGTAGTATTGAACCGTTTTGATGTAATGCAATCCTTTGGCTTGGAAGAGGTACCTGTTGAAGCCTTTGAGTGCTGTCGGTGGTAGTATATTGGTTGTAGGCCCGTATGAATGCCACCATTCATAGAACCATACTGGGATTTCTGCATGACAATTGGTATGGAAGGTGAAGAACCATGAATGATCGAAGGGTCTGAGGAGGAATGCCCGATACCAGGCCATTCTGTAGTCATGATAAGTATATCCTTTCGGAATGTAGTTGATTGTGAATTCCCTTGTGGTAGAAAGAGATGCCCATTCTATTGGTCGAATGATTTTCTTGATGACGCATTTGGAGTAAGAGATCCTGTCGGGATCGTTTTTATCCATGGTATGATAAAGCTCTATTGAACCAGAGTCAATGAGGACTAGCTCGTAATATCTTTGGGTTTTGAGTGGATCATCTGGGAGCCACTGGCAGCCAGCTGGTAGGAGTTTATTTATGAATGAACAAAGTGTTTTGTAATCTGGGATTTCGGTGAAGTTGGTGAGGATCAAATACTCAGGATTTTTCTTGGTGAAGTATGGGGATGAATCAGATTGGGGTCGTGGAGTATTTTGAGTCTTCGTTGGAGTTGTTACAGCAAAGGGAAGAGGAGGAAAGTTACCAAGGACTTGGAATCTGTTGTGACTTTGAATGGGAGATGTTGAAAGAGATGAGATTTTTATTTCATAATCTTTAGGATTGACTGTCTTCTGGATAGGAGATTTTCCTTTGTCCATTATGAATCTGTGATAAAGAATCCAAGGGTTATACTGGGGTATTGTTTGGATGGAATAAATGCATGCAGAATGCAATGATTCTTGTGTATGAATGCTATGATAAATTGTATCATTTTGTAGGGTATTTAAGTTTTTGGACTGGATAGGGGATATAAATCTGAATATGATTTCTTGTCCCATTACTCTTGTACCTAATCCTTTTGAGTCAACCCAGAATGGATAAATTTGAGTTAAAAATGGTATTCCTAGTATTATATCAGTATTCAAATTTTCAATAACAATGAATTGGTGTTTGAAACAAATTTTCTCATTACATATTGATATCTTTGTATTTTTCCCATAACCTTTAAAGGTGAATCATTTGCTGTGATTAATTTTTCTTTTGTGGGTTCATAATTCTTTGTTGGAAGTATACCGTTTCTAATGACACTGTGGTCGGCTCCTGAATCAATCATGGTTGTAAGGGTTAGTTTTGAATCGTTGATGGCCAGGGTTATGAATATGAACCATTTTTGGTAATTGAATTTTTCAATGGTGGTGATGAATTTAGGATCAGATGGGTAATTGGTTGAAATATTTATTTCATTCAGGAAAAAAGGGGGTGGTTCTTCTAATGATTCTGATGCAGTCGTTTTTCCTTTTGTTTTATCAATATGGTTTTGGATAAGGCACATCTGCGTTTCATATGCTAGATTTCTTATTTCTATTTGTCGTAAATTTTCCTTAATGAATCTGATTTCATCTTTTAGGAGTTGTATCTCTGTTTGGAGTTTACAAATGTCGTTTGGTTTGGTTCCTAAAGTAGAATTTATCGGATAAGTTTCGAAAAGTTTTGAAATGCTGAAAGGTTGAGTTAAATTATCTTTTTCTTCTTCTATTAGAGTTCTTAATTTTTCTAGATGTTCCTTTTGTGTTTTTAAATCAGGAATCTGTTGTATCATGTCGAATATTAATTCTTTCGATTTTTTCTCTGAATTACGTGTTTTGAAAGTATTTTCCTTGATCATATTGATTGTTTTACATTTACAATCGGAGTTGCTAGAGCTTGACGAGTCATAATATTCATTATCATCGGATACTTCATTGATTTCGGAGATGATTTGAAATCTTTCTTTAAGTTTCTTCTTGATGTTGTATTCTAAGTCCGTCATATTATCTATGATTTCATTAATTTTATTATTATCAGTTTTTTTTTTCTCTTTTGATTTGCATTTATTTGCCATGTGGCCAGTCTTTCCACATTTGTAGCAAGTGATTGGCTTGGATTTATTTTGGTAGTAGTTTTCATTTGAATATTTTTGAGAATAGTCACGTTTTCTTGTTTTAGGATTTTGAGGATATTCTCGTCTTCTTGTCTTATAATTTTTGTAATGGCTCATCTTTTGATTGTGCCTTCTTTCAGTAGAGGGGGCTCTTATCCCTGTAATACCAAATGCTTCACAGAAAGAGCCCATCTCTTTTCTCTTGTTTTCATACTTGGCTTGGAATTTTAACTCTTGGCAAGCTTGTAGAGCTTCTTTTTTAACGAATGCAAATAGTTGACCATATGTAATAGTGCTAAAATCAGCATTATCATCTTCGGCTCCCATAGCCTTTTTAATATTTGTAAGAACCCTTTGTGAAAACAAACTGGGTAGTCCAGTTATGAATTTTTCCTTCCAAAATGATTTAGTTGAATCTGATCGTTTTAATACATAGGTTAGGAACATATCTTTATACCATCTGAAGTCAGTAAGGGTTGGACATTTTAAATTAGTAAGGGATATTTTTAAAGATCCTAGTTCTTCTGCAGGATTTCCTACAAAGTGTGTTGCTATAGTAATTATGAGAAAACTGGCAGAATCATTTTTCTTTGTAATTGTTCCTTGAGCGTCTTCTACTTCTATTTCGTGATTCAGAATTGTTTGTTTTTCTTCTAGGGTTAATGAGTTATCCCACCAATATTTTAATTGCCCAGTAAAACCAGTGACTATGTAGACTGTAGCGTTTTGTTCAGGTAATCGATTTGTTTTATAGGCCGTTACTGCCATACCTATTTCTTGTAATGTATTGAGTATTTCATACTCACTCTTTCCGTCTATATTCCATTCGTAGACAGAAGTACCATCATAGCTTGATTTGAATATAGCCTTTTCCTCATATTGGATGTCTGGAGGTGTTGACCTAGGGTAATAATTCCTAGTCTGGCCTTTTCGCCAGTCGTTATTGTAGTCGTTCCTCCAATTATTTCTATATGAATTGTTGCTTTTCTTATATCTTGTATTAATTCGATTAATTTCTTGATTGGGATTTGCTTCCTGGATACTGTCTTCTATTTGGTTTATTTGTTGTATTAATGAATTATCTGAGCTATCTGTAGATTCGGATTCTGAATCATCCTGTTCTTGTATAATATTTATTTTTGACGTGCTTGGAATGTTTTCATTAATTTTTTCTAAAGCTTGAGTTATTTGTCCTAATAAGTTCATTGGTCGGACATTTTCTACAGGCAAACTTGTTGGCTGGAAATGTGGTGCCGAATAACTTAGTGGGAATTTAGATTTTGACTCTTTTTGAATTCCTTTAATTTCTGTGGATAAGGAATCAACTTGATGCGCTATGGTGTGTAACATTTGGTTTGAATAGTTGTTCTGATGATATACTTTTTTAATATCTTCAATGTTGACTGGTTCGTTATTATTTTTTCCCCTTTTGAAAGGTGAAGCGGTTACTTCTCCTTCAGTGGTTGGGATTTTGATAGATTGTAGTGGAGGATGGATTGAAGTCACAATGTTTCCATCTGTCAGTTGCCATTTTTTGTATAGGCTGGTCTGAACATTAATTTGGGATTGGTTGAAAGGGTCTTCTATGCCTTGTTTTACTAAGTAATATTGTAACCATATTTCAAAGTTGAAATTAATTTCATGTTCCCATATATCGCTAATCCAATTTTTTGTTAATTGTTCTTGGTAAGTCCTATGGAGCTTTGAGAACCAATCAAAATGTTTGGACTCTTCTCGAAACTCTTGCATAAGATTAAAGCTATCGCTAATGAATGGTTTTTTAATCATATTAATTTCTCCAGTAAAATCTGGTCTCATTTGGGATGATGTAGGAGAGTAGTTTTCCTGACTCACTTCTGGAAGGGGTGACTTCTGGAATACTCTAATGGGTTATTGGAATGAATATTCAGAACATGAATTTCTACTGGGTTCAACATATCTAAAGGAGGTTGAAGGCCTTTCTCTAACAGAGTTGAATCTAATCAGTACTGTCCCATCGTCTTCTTCTATTATATCTGAGATCTCAGTCCTCTCTATGTCTCTAGGGGTCTGAGGGTTCTCTATTTTGAATTCTTCTGGAATGGTTATCTCATCCCACTTTAGTCTTTTGGGAACAAAAGTCTTTGACTGTTCTGCTTCTATCTGAAGAATAACAGTTTCTTCTTGAGCACGGGAACCTATCATTTTGAATTTTGGGTTCATCTGAGAACTCATTAATTTATAATATAGCTTATACATGACTGATACTTGTTCGGTGAATTTTTCGAACTCATCACCTTGCAAGTGGACGTCTAAGATTAAAGAATTTAGGAATAATGGATCTGTTAAGGATACTGAATAATTAGGCATACAGTTGAAGTATACTGGTCCATTACATATATTAGTTTGAATCATAGATAGGATGGATGCTTTATATCTTTTTAATCTTTTGTCCCGTAGGGCTGTGTAGACAGGTGTGTCCACACCAGTATGGACTAGTGGTTTGATAGCTACTTGTACTAACCCAAAATGAATATAACGGAATCCCTTTTTAATGAATTCTTCCAATGCAAGTTTGGATAATAGATGAATGGTTTGGGATTTATTTTGGATATTGAATGTTTCTTCATGAATTTTTATAGCATATGAAGTTTTAAAGTCAAAGGTGCCTATACTGTAAATATTCTCTATTCTTTCACTGGGAATTCTCCATTCTAAAAAATGTTCATGAACTATATCTTCTCTACTTCTTACTACCTTTCTGTTTGATCCTGAGGTCGAACTGGAACCTAGAAACATTCTTCTAACAATATTGGTCATCACTAGTATGTAACTAACTGATGGGGTTGACCTTTCAGTAGACTGGAACACGGGAAC
Organism: Agave tequilana; assembly: GCA_038442645.1. Lineage (NCBI taxonomy): Eukaryota > Viridiplantae > Streptophyta > Magnoliopsida > Asparagales > Asparagaceae > Agave > Agave tequilana. Next base: position 119,626 of record JAVJIF010010127.1, on the reverse strand, counting down.
ACAATGCCTGGAACACCCTAATCTCAAACGGGCTTACCAACGGACTTACAAGCTTACCAACGCTTGCCAACGCCTACTAAAATTCAACAAGTCAATTGTTACCTACTTATGCTAACCAACAAGCAAGAAACTTGGCTCTGATACCAGTGGGGAACCCAGGGGTCAGGACAGGCTGGTCGTCAGGGTAGATATGATATAGACTAAGATTATTTAGAATGAAATGTATGTATGAACAGTAATTGCGTATGTATGAACAGTAATTGCGTATGTATGAACAGTGATTTTGCTACAGTAAATATGAACAGTAACTTTGCTACAGTAAATATGAACAGTAACTTTTTTGAAATTTTTGTTAAATATGCAGTGCTAAATGATATGTGAGAGCTTTAGACACAGTGTATAATAAAGATGGAATATTAAGATTGAATTACAGAGAGAATAAGAACTTACAACGGTTGATTAGATCTAATGATCTTTGAAATTGGATACAACAGGAAGTAGGAATACAACTTGGAACTGCTTGAGGAAGAGGGAGAGGATTTTTGATTACAAGGAGGAATTTTTCTAGTTTTTTGGCTCTGAATTCGCTCTGTTTTTCTAACTCTGAATTAGCTCTGCCTTGAATGGATGAGGAGGCCTCTCTTTTATAGGGGGAGAGTCGAGTCCTCTTGATAAGTTGGTGAGGAATCCGCTTTGTGTCATTTCTTACTTTGTCGGCTTTGGAATCTTGCAGCTTTGAGTCATTTCGTCCTTTGTTGGTTCGGAGAGGAATCTGTCATCCTTTGTTGGTTCGGAGAGGAATCTGTCACCTTTTGAGTCATGTCGTCCTTTGTCTGGAGAGGAATCTGTCACTTCATCCTTTGTTGGTTCGGAGAGGAATCTGTCGCTTTGAGTCATGTCGTCCTTTGTCTGGAGAGGAATCTGTCACCTTTTGAGTCACTTCATCCTTTGTCGGTTCGGAGAGGAATCTGTCACTTTGAGTCATGTCGTCCTTTGTCTGGAGAGGAATCTGTCTTTGGATGCTTTTGAGGGAATATTGCAGCTTTGAGTCTTTTCGTCTTTGGTCGGAGCCTGCTTTGAGTGCTGCTGATCTTTTGAGTGCTGCTTCTTTTGTTGAATAATCTTCTTCCAAGGGTTTTTTTTTTTTTTTTTACCGCTGCTTCCCTGAGATCTCTGGTGCATCATAAAGGGACAAGTTTGCGGACCTTGCAGGCCCAGATGAATTCACATAGCTACCATCTGGAGTCTTCTGGTGGCTCATCAACATTCGACCTAGATACTTGGTCTTTGGGCAAGGTGATTCTTGCACGATCGAACCTACATGCCTAGTCATTTTGCTAGGCAGTTCGGCTAGGATCAGTTATATGTTGGCAACCTCAACATTGGCATTTGCTTTAGCGGCAACTTGTTTGAAGGCGCCCGGGCGTGGTATTACAGTATAGCTGGGGGGACTGGGGCCGTCTTTGGCCTACCTCACAAGACGCCTAATTGTTATATAAGCCTCAGCTTCTACACATGGTACTTCATCGCTAGTAGGGTACCCGACTTTGGAATGAATACCTCTTGCATCAAGAGTATTAAGGCATCATATAAAGTCTAGTCAGGTTCTAAGAGCCGTATGCGAGAGATGAGCGTGTATATGGAAGCCAAGAGGGAGGCCGAAAAAAGAGGCTAGGAAGGAGACTAGCAGAACAGATGTCGCTTCAAGATCAGAGTCTGGGGCAGAAGCTGCAGAGGAACAGCCCACTCGAAGAACTCGGCATGTTGTGTCCAAGCGTCCTCGAGCCTTTGACTCCCAGGGTGATCCGAGCCAAAAGAAGGCAAGAAAAAGATCTTAGGCTATAGCTTCAGCCCAAATGCCTAAAATAATTCCTTCTGGGATTGAGGAGCAAGAGGAGAAGGAAGAAGAAAAAGAAGAGGCAGTCCCGGCTCTTCATCCCTGAGGTTTGCACAGCAGAGGCCTCACAGTCTTGGTGGAAGCAGAGCCCGCAGGTTAGTCCACTATGGCCGAAGGGGTTGTGGTTGCAGTATAGTCGAAAGAAGTGACGGAGAAGGCCGAAGTTGAATTTCTATCTCAACTGGGGGTTTCAATTCAACTGGCATCTTCTTCAGCCCGCGAAAGAGGGATGGAGGTACAACAACCAGGATCTCTCAACGTCTTGATGCCTACTTTCTGGGTTGTGGAGCCCAGCCATACCACTAGGGTTTTCAGTGGCAAAGCTCCATTTACAGAGGCCTCCTTGGTTCAGGTGTCATCTTCGTTGTTTGAAGAACATAGTGACTATTCAGGAAGTTAACTTTGGCGATGAATCTGCTCTTCCTAACACCAGTAAGTTTTCACACATTTCTGAGGAAGAGATACAGGTGGATATTCCTGCTATGGTTTTGCCATCGGGAGAGGTCACCACTATCGAGGGTATTTCTTCTATCCCTCTAAATTATTTTCCCATTGAGTTGTTCATCTAAATGCCACCTATAGGAGTGGCTATTTCTCCCATATTGAGGAGATGATCAAGGAACTGGTCCAGCCCAAGGGCCTTGAAGTTCCTGCTGCTGGCATGATCTCTGAGGGCATAACCACCACAGTCGGGGAACCCTCATCGCAGAGTAGTCTGCCAAAGGATCTACCGTCTTTGGATTCTCAGCTTGGTAAGAGAGTACAGATTCGCTATGTACGCCTATTCTCATCGTTATTGCTAACATCGATGTTATGATTGCAGAGAGTACTAGGCTGGCTCAAGTGGAAGAGCCTGTGGTAAGTACTGGCGCAGAGGACAACGCACTTCAAACTTTAATAGCTGAACCAAGTACAGTGAAGTCTATCCCTGCGGTTGTTATTTCAGAGGCTACCATAGAAATAGTCCCGGAGGTGCTGGTCACAACCTCAGCATTGACGGATCCTACTGTCGGCCTCATCTCTACACCAAGTGAAATGGCTCCCTGCCTCTACGGACATTGTACACACAATCATAGAAAAGGGGTCCTAGAGTGCACCAACAGATCTGGCTCCAGCTATGGAAATCATGGAAGAATTGGCTTATCAGATGGTACAATAATTATTCACCTCCGTAAGGTCCTGCATCGAACTAGTTCTCTTAGGGAAAATTCCTTCTAGTTTGCCCAAATGCTTCTTGAAAATTAGACCGAGAACATTCGTCATACCAGAAGCTTAGAGCAAGGTAAGACAAATCTTACGCTAGTTGAACAGCTGGGGATATGCATGAAGGAGCTAAGGACCCTGGAGAAGGCTAATCCAATAGACGAGGCTCAGTTGATGTTAAATAAGCTCCTCGCTGCTCAAGAAAGCGAATGGAAAGAGATGGAGGAGCAGATGGCTGAGGGGCTCGTCACCTCAATGATTCTCCAGCCAGCTATCAAAGATTGGTTGATGATTCTAGAGAATCTGAGATCATCACCAAGAACGGAGCATGTTATAGCCAATGCTCAGGCAGCTATCGTCAAGGCGCAAGTCTTGATTCAGGCAAATGAGCAGAACCTTGCTGTTGCCAGGAAAAGGCTGGAGAAGCTAGAAGCTGCCAAGAAGCAAATCCAAGAAGATCTTACTACCCGTTCTTCCAAGTTGGAATATCTTCAAGCATGGTTGGCCATGAAGAAATTCTTTCAGAGGAAGAATTGAGGGTTCAAGCTTTGGCAGACGTTAAGAAGGCATGTCAGCGTGAGATGCAGCGCCTCTAAGACCAGATTTACTCTTTGGCTGAGCGGGATTAGCCTTATCCTTTTGTATTTTTTTTGTAACACCCCACTTATTAGATAAGAGAGTGTTTGTATCACTTTTATTATTTTCATATCGATAATAAAAGTTATCAAATTATGTCTCATGTTTATCCCTCCTTTGTATTTGAAAATCAGATAGACTCTTTGTTGCGTAAGAGAACACAGCTCTTACAGACGTGATTCTTGACTAATGTGGAGACACAATACTTAGCCAATTGCTGAGACGTAGCTATTAGTTGTAGAGGAAAAACTCAGGCATCACTAAATTGTTGATGAAATGCAGCCCTCAATTGTAGGCGGGATGTGACCTTAATTTGTTGAGAGATGCAGCTCTGAATTGTCAAGACGTGGCTCTGAATTGTTTGGAGGATGCGGCTCTAAATTGTTGAGAGACGCGGCTATGATTCACTTGGAGGATGCGGCTCTAGATTGTTGAGAAACGTGGCTCTGATTTGATGAAGGGGACGCGGGCATGCGTTCTTTAGCTTGCTAGAGGGGACACAACCCTCAGTTTGTGGAAGGACGCAAACTTTAAGATACAACCTTGAATTGTTAAGCGCGCCGTCCTCATTTTGTTGAGAGGACGTAGACTTCAAAACATGGCCCTTGAAGCATCGTTGCAGTTTATAGAGACGCGAAGATCTCGCTGGATTTTTCTAGGCAAAGCCGGCGTTGATGGTTGCGGACGCGTGTCGTTGAGATTTCCCAGAGTAAAAGTTCACATGTCTTACTCAGACGGGATTTGAGATTCGTATCATGAATTAAGGCTATTAATTGGCCTTTAAGAACGGTTTTGATTTTCATGCCGTTAATTAATGGTCATTAGCGAGCCTATAAATAGGCCATGAGCCTCTTAACAGTCATTCATCTTGACTGTTTTTCCTTTATGGGCAGGTGCTCTGAAGAACCTTTAGGGTTCTTAAACTGTCTTCTTCTCCAAGCCTGCATCCTGAAGAACTTTTAGAGTTCTTTGAATGAACCCAAAGGTATGATGCTTCTTCCAATCTTCGTCAAAGATTATCACTGTTAAGTGATTTCAAAATCAAAAGCATCCCCTCAGGTGCTTTCATGGTCATGTCTTGACGAATAATGTCCTCCCTTTAAAGAACTCTTCTTCAAGTAAGAAATAACCTTTACCATAGTAAAACTTTGTTTCCTTGTTGCTCTTGTCATCAGATTATAAAGAGACTGTCTCTTGATCTCTTCTTGGAACTTTTGAAAATTCTTTCTTGAAGTTTAGACAGTTGACTAGAGATCCAAGCATTCATGCTTTGTCTCTTGATTTTCTGTGAAACTTCTGAAACAATCAACTATCCATGCGTCCATGTTCTGCAAACGCAATCTACGCGTTAATTTATAAAATGCAAGCTTGTAGATTCCTGATTCTCGAGTTCTTCAGACGTGAGTGTAGTGAACTTTGCGTTTTGAGGTCTTAAACGCAGGTTTTGCATATAAGACTCGCGTCTGGAGTTCATGACTTAGAAAGTTTTTAAGACTGCTCTTTTGAAATCTTTAGCCGCGAGTGTGGTGAACTCGGCGTCTTGAGGCCTTAAATACCTTTTCGAAATCTTTAAGTGTGAGTGTGGCGAACTCAGCGTCTTGAGGCCTTAAACGCTCTTTTGAGATCTTTAGACGCCACTATGGCAGACTCCCTGTCTTGAGGCCTTAAACGGAGGTCTCTCCTATAATTCCTACATGTGGAGCTCATGACTTAGAAAATTTTAAAGCCCGCGTTTGCACCTTTAATATCTACCCCGTGATTCAATCGTCAGACATGAGTCTAATACGGGCTTACATTCGGATCCATATTTTCTATCTACGCAGAGCTGGTAAACTCTGCGTCCGCAAGATTCATGTCTGAAGTTCATGACTTTAGATCCACATCTGTGCTTCTGAATTCATATTTCTGTCTTTGTAGAAATTTAACCCTCGGGTTTTTTCTTTCTTGCAGGTTGTGGTCATATCATTGGTGCTGATTTCAGTATCTTTATCGCGTCCATTGACGTAGACATAAAATGACCAGTTCATTTGATTGGCGACCACTTGAAGAGTCAGAACTTCTGTCCAAGGGCAAGGAAGATCCATGCAGTTCCTGATATACATCAAGACATTATTAGACATAATGCACTAGTAAGGTCTCAGATTCTTCCTGATCACGATGAGCATGGCACATCTGAAGGTCACGAGAAAGAGGACGTCACCAGTAAGGTCTCAGATACTCTCTTCACTAATCTTGTTCAAAGAAATGACGGCAACGAAAAGCTCATGCTCATTGGATAACTTTCTGGTGGCGGAGCTTCCCATTAAGCGAAGGATTACGGTCTTGTAAAGACCCTCACACCAGTTAGTCAGGTAGAATCAGAATGCTCCCTTGTATTTTGACCTCGAAAAATACTATTGTTCTCAAGAGGAGAGAAAGTTGATCTACTACTCCCAGCTACAGACAAGAAGACAAATTTTATATATCTTCAATGTTTTAAAGAGTGAGTGCAATCTTTCGCTGAGCAAGAGGGACTTCTTTGTACTTTTTTATTATAACACTCAATCTTATTGGATAAGAGAGCATTTTGTATCACTTTCATTTTTTTGAAAATCAATAAAAGTGACACTTGTTCCTGCCTTCTTATTTGTCTTGACTTTCTTTTTGCATTGAAAATTAGACAAATGGAAGTGATTATCCTTGTTTTGCTAGAAGGGTGATATTTAACTTAACAACTCAAGGTTAGAAAATTCTCTTTAAGGAATTTTAAAAAGGCTACTGTCTGAGGTGTGATATTAAACTTGACAGGAGTAGAATAGGTTTTATGGACTTGCCATCCTATGGATGAGAATGACAAGTGAAGTTTTCACTCTACGGGAGATTATGATTGAGTCTTCATCAAAGGTTTAGTATTAACATCATCAAGACTCAGCTAGGAATTAGTGAGACACTGTTAAAGGGGTGACATCAACCTAAAAGTGATTTTAAGTGGACCTGCCATTCAATTGACGAGAATAACAAGTAAGTCTAGACCCGTTGAGGATCTTTACCATCAGAGGTATCATATTAAGTTAACGGATTGGATTGAATAATGTCAGAGGTGTGATATTAACTTGAGAAGAGTGTGAGCTAGAGTTGTACTATTAACTAGCTCTATAGGAATTTCAGTTTTATTGGAGAAACTGAAGATACCACTGTGTGTACTATTGAACGTAACAGTTGGGAGTAATACTAGAGGTGTAATTTTAAACTTAGCATAGTCATCTCGACTACAATACGGATGCTCGAGGGAAAGTTATTATCATAGGTGTATTGTTGAACTTAACATTGAACTGGATGCTAGAGGTGTGATGTTAAACTTTGCTAAAAAACACCTAGAGTGGGGGTGAATAGGTGTAAATGCTAATCTAACAACTTTTTAAACAAGTTATAAATATATGATGCAGCGATCGCCCAAAACAAGACTAGAAGCCGGATACCCGGTGAAGGGCTCTGAACTCCTTCCTCGTGATTCCTCTAGATAAGAGTTTGAGGTGCGTATTGCAATCTTGTTGTATGAGTGTAGATCGACAACATAGCAAGAATTGAAATGAATGCAATGATGAAATGCACACAAGATATATCACAATGAATAAAGGCAATATCACAAGCAATAGAAGAAGAGCAATAGAGAGCAATAAGGAAAACAATCGCAAACACAAAGTATTTGTTTCGAGGTTCGAGCCACCGCCCTACTCCCGCCTTCACCGTCGTGAAGGGTTTCCACTATCCACCGAGGAACTTTACAAGGTCTACCGAAGACCGGAGTACCGAACTCCACCAATACAATCCTCTACCGAAGAGGTATCTCAACAAGAAGGAACAAGTAGCCAAGTGATCACCAAAAGGATCACAAACTTCTTACAAACTTCTCTTTACAACTTCCTTATAGAATGAGGAGGAAATTTTTGGCTCTAGAAGTGTAGTGAGAAAAACAAACTTAGTTGTAAATGAAAATTGCTTGCAAACACAACTGAAAAACAATAGCCAAGAAAGCACTAGAGAATTGAGAGCTTTTGAAACTTTTCTTTCTTTTGAAAACTTGAAAACTAGGTGTGTTTCTTGTATTTTTGCAAGAGACCAATCCTCACTATTTATAGGGAAAGGAGGGGATTAAAACATGATTTAATTAAGTTTATTTGCTCTAAAAATAGTCCCCAATTTTTCAGAATTATCTGCCAACAAAAAAGCTACCAAACCAGAAAATCACCAAAGAGGAAAGAGCCGTTGATCGCTGCAGACGGCTGCCGGTCGACCGGCACGGTCCACCGTCAGTCCGATTGGCAACTAGCCGTTGGACTCGGTCGACCGGTCGGTCGACCGGATGCCAAAGGAGAAAAACAATTTGAGCTATCGGTCGACCGACTCGGTCGACCGGCCAAAAACAGAGAGCAAGCTACTTTCAGTCGGCCGACCGGTCGGTCGACCGACAGACGTGCACAAAACGTGCACGCCCTGGAAAGGAGCCGGTCGACCGGCCCGGTCGACCGCCAGGCCTGAAACAGATTTGAATAAGGAAATTTTCTGGACTTGGGAAAATTTTTAAAATAATTTTGTAGCGATATATGGCTAAGTATCATGCTGTAAAGATAGATATACATGATATAAACAAGATATAAAATTTGTAAAAATTTGAATCATGTATAGAAATCAAGGCATGAACTTAAATCAAATACCAAAACTAGAAACTGTATTTTTGACAATGTGTGTGTATTCATGAGCCAATTTACCACAACCTCAAACTTTAACAAACTAAGTCTTACATAGGTTCTAGGTGACTACAAAGTCTTCAAGTGGGCTCCTCCATATATGATCTTGAAAAACTTATATCTTAAACCCGAAATGAACCGACTTGAGTCAAAACAACCTTTCTTTAGGGAAGAACACTCCATGAATCCTTAGAACCCTGAAACACACTTAAACAATAAACATGATTAGTACAAATAATTATATATGTTTTGTAATCATCAAAACTCAATAAAACGGGTGATTGTAACCTTGGGCCAACAATCTCCCCCTTTTTGATGATGACAAAACATATAAGTTATTTTAAAAATATGGGAAAAGAGCTTGGAAGCTCCCCCTCAAATTATGCTATGTATAAAAGAATGACTATGTATATAAATGAATGTCTATATACATAAAGCATAAAAAATATACAAAACACAATGCACAAAACAAAATTCAAAATGCATAAAAAATAACTAACTTTTTCTCCCCCTTTTTGTCATACATCAAAAAGGGTAAACATAAAAAGTCTTCAAGAATCTATAATACAAATATTCAACTCACCACAAATAAATGAAAATCTAGCATAGTCTAGTGGTTTTGTAAAAATATCTGCAAGTTGAAAATCGGTAGAAACATAATCAATTTCAATATCACCTTTTTCATAATGATCTCTAAGAAAGTGATATCGAATGTCAATGTGCTTAGTCTTACTATGTTGATTTGCATTCGTGGTCATATGAATAGTACTAGTATTATCACAAAATATTTTAATATGATCAAAATGCAAATTATAGTCAAGGAGAGTATGTTTCATCCAAAGAACTTGTGCACAACAAGCTCCAGCTGCAACATACTCCGCCTCGGCGGTTGAAAGGGCTACCGAATTTTGCTTTTTGGAAGACCAAGAAACAAGACAATTACGAAGAAATTGACGTGTTCCACTTGTACTCTTCCTATCTACCCTATAACCTGCATAGTCGGCATCCGAATAACTCATCATTGTAAATTGTCTGATCTTCGGATACCATAAACCCATTTCAATTGTGCCCTTAAGGTATCTAATAATGCGTTTTACGGCAACTAAATGAGACTTCTTAGGACATGACTGAAAATGAGCACAAAGACATACACAAAATATAACATCCGGCCTACTAGCCGTCAAATATAATAAACTACCAATCATGCTACGATAAAGCTTAATGTCTACACTTATACCTTGTTCATCCTTGTCAACCTTTGTTGTTGTTGCCATGGGAGTTTTGCTTGTTCTAGCTCCTTCAAGCCCAAATCTCTTGATAAGTTCCTTTGTGTACTTGGCTTAATTTATGAAAATCCCATCTTTCTTTTGCTTGATTTGGAGACCAAGGAAATAGTTGAGCTCACCCATCATAGACATCTCGAATTCTTCCTTCATGCATGATTCAAAAGCTTGGCAAAGGGTTTCATTAGTAGAACCAAACATGATATCATCCACATAAATTTGAACAATAAGAATATCATTTTCAACATGTTTTGTAAACAAAGTAGTATCTATTTTTTTTCTTAAAACCATTTGAAATTAGAAATGAAGATAGCCTTTCATACCAAGCCCTAGGGGCTTGCTTTAAACCATAAAGAGCTTTGTCAAGTTTGAAAACAAAATCCGGATGTGTAGGATCAATAAACCCGGGGGTTGTTCAACATACACCTCCTCTTCAATAAAACCATTTAAGAAGGCACTTTTAACATCCATTTGAAAAAGATTAAAATCTTTATAAGAAGCAGATGCAAGTGTCATCCGTATGGCTTCAAGCCGTGCTACGGGTGCAAAGGTTTCTTCAAAATCGATCCCTTCGATTTGAGTGTAACCTTGGGCAACTAACCTAGCTTTATTCCTAATGACATTACTCGACTCATCCAACTTGTTCTTAAAGATCCACTTAGTACCAATTGTTGGTCTATCGTGGGGCCTAGGAACAAGGTGCCAAACTTGGTTGCGCTCGAATTAATTGAGCTCCTCTTGCATGGCTAGCAACCAATATGAGTCGGCCTCGGCTTCGAGGATGTTCTTGAGTTCAAAGTGTGAAATAAAAGCATAGTGTCCACAAAAATCATAAAGTTTAGCACGAGTAGCTACCCCTTGAGATACTTCACCTAAAATAAGATCCTTGAGATGATGCGGATTGTATCTCCAATCCTTTGGAAGTTGTTGAGTAGGCTCCACTTCAACTCCTTGAGTGTCATTTCCTTGAGCCTCATTTTCTTTAGTTTCATTTCCTTCATCATCCTTTGGCATGCCTTCAATAGTTGGTGAGTCCTTCAAAGTAACTTTCTCCATGCCTTCATACAAAGAATCTATTTCTACAACATTCTTAACAAACATATTAGATTCCTCAAACTTCACATGAATAGACTCTTCAATAGTTAAAGATGACTTATTGAACACTCTATAAGCTTTACTAGTATGAGAATAACTAACAAAAATTGCTTCATAACATTTTGCATCAAATTTTCCTAAGTTATCTTTTGTATTCAAAATAAAACATTTGCATCCAAAAACTTTAAAGTATGAAACATTAGGCTTTCTAGAAAAGGAGATCTCAAAAGATGTTTTTGAAGTATTTTTGCATAAGAAAGCACGATTTGATATATAGCACGATGTATTAATGGCCTCAGCCCATAGATAATGAGGGAGACCATATTCATTAATCATTGTCCTAGCCATCTCTTGTAATGTCCGATTTTTCCGCTCAACAACTCCATTTGTTGTGGAGTTCTAGGACAAGATAATTCATGCTTAATTTCATGTTCTTCACAAAAAGTGATAAAGGGTAGGTTAATGAATTCACCTCCTCTATCACTTCTTATTCTTAAAATTGAAGAATCTTTTTCCTTTTCAACTCTTTTCTTAAAGGCTTGAAAAGATGAAAAGGCTTGATTTTTGTGCTCTAAAAAGAAAATCTAAGTAAAACGCGAAAAATCATCAACTAAAACAAATGCAAAATGATTCCCACTTAGACTTTTGGTTTGAGTAGGACCAAATAAATCCATATAGATCAACTCCAAGGGACGTGATGTCATGATATCTTTGATTGACTTGAAAGAGGACTTGGTTTGTTTCCCAAGTTGGCACGCGTCACAAACGCGGTCCTTTTTAAAGTTCAAGTAAGGAATACCTTTCACCATTTCCTTGTTGTTTAACCTAGATAGATGGTCAAAAGAAATGTGGCCTAATCTTCTATGCCACAACCAAGAGTCATCATCGAGGCCTTTCAAACAAGTAATATTGCAAGACATATTAGACATATCAATCATGTAAACATTGCTTTCATGAAAACTGGAAAATATACATGTATTAGATAGTCTATCAATAACTTTACAAACTAAATTATCAAAAATAACATCAAAACCTTTATCACAAAGTTGACTAACACTCAAGAGATTATGCTTGAGGCCATCAACTAAAATAACATTTTCTATTAAAGGGGATGTACCAAGTTTAACATTACCAATACCGATGATTTTTCCCTTAGCATCATCTCCGAAGGTGGCGGTGCCACCTTCATGGTATCTTGATAAGGTTGCAAAGTTGTTGATATCCCAAGTCATGTGCCTTGAGCAACCACTATCAAGATACCACAACCCTTTACGTTGTTGGGCCTTGGAAAGTACCTACATCATTTAACAAATTTATTGACTTTGGTACCCAAATTTTCTTGGGTCCTTAAAAGTTAGTATTTCGAACCCAAGTATTATGATGAGATGCATTTAGTCTATCATAGCAAAACTTAACTAAATGACCTTTACGGCCACAATAAGTGCATGAAAATATTTTCCCATACATGAATGCATGATGTGTGTGTGGAGTGTGAGCATGTGTGGGGTGTTTGGCATGATGTAAAGGTTGTGATTTATGAGCATGAATAGCATGTGGTTGCTTCTTAGGGGCTTGTTTCTTAGGAAACATAGCCTCAAGTCTATTCTTATCAAATTCATACTTTTTCAAAACTACTCCTAATGAATCAATTTTCTCTTTTAGCATGGAAATCTCATTGTCGTCAACTTGTGAAAACTTACCTTTGCAAGAAATCTTATAGTTATCAAAATCTTTTTGTGTAGAAACTAAAGTGGAAAGTAATTCATCTTTTTCTTTAGTAAGAGAGAAAACTTAGTGATTAAGAGATTCATTTTCCTTTTTCATTTTCAAATATTTTTTCTTAAGAAAATCATAGTTATGTGAGAGTTCTTCAAATGCTTCTCCTAGTTCATCCATGGAAAGCTCACAATACAAAGAAGTGTCGGGAGTTACCTTACTTGTGCTTTCATTAGCCATGAAGCACATGTTGGCGGAGTCAACTTCCTCCTCGGATTCATTCTCGGAATCCCAAGTGGCCTTTAAAGCTTTCTTTTTGTAAGGCTTCTTGGAGGTGGAAGGCTTGACTTTATCCGGGCATTCCGCAACAATATGACCCGTCTTTGGCAATTGAAGCAAATAATTTTCTTCTCTTCTTTACCTTGCCATCTTCTCCTATTTTAGAACTTTGCCTTGTTATACATCCTCTGAACGTTCTTAATAAGAAGTGAGAGCTCTTCATCATCTTCTTCTTCATCATCTTCGTCGGAGTATGAGGATTGACTCTTGAAGGCAATAGCTTTCTTCTTGGAGGGTGCCATTTCTTCTCTGCTTTTCTTTCCATCTTATGGGTCTTGAGGTTCCCAATGAGACCTATAAGCTCCATCTCCTCCTTGTCATTGAGTTCCTTCAAGGTAGTGGCTTTGACTTCCCAAGAAGGAGGAAGAGCCCAGATAATCTTCTTCCTTACTCATTGGTCGTTGTCAATAGCATCACCTAGAGAAAAAAGTCCATTAGTAATCATTGTAAATATTGTAACCATATCATCTATGGTTTCATTTTTATTCATAGAAAAATTTTCATATTGGGAACGAAGAAGGTCTATTTTAGCCCTCTTAACTTGTGAAGTCCCCTCATGAGTGACAAGCAAGTGAGTCCAAATTTCATGTGTGGATTTGCAATGAACAACTCTAGAGATATCATCATCATTAAGTGCTTGAAGAAATGCATAATGTGCCCTAGCATTAGCATCAAATTCTTTTGTCTCGATTTCAGACCAAGTGGCCTCATCACCGGTGGGTGCACTAAATGGTTTGGTCATCGCCTTTGCAACCCGACTTCCTAGAGATTGCAAAAATATGGTCATCTTAACTTTCCATATGGGAAAGTTAAGGCCATCAAACTTTGGTGGGGTCTTAATTCCTTCGGCCATTTTTACTAAGTGAATGAGTATGAAAAATGAATGTGGTGATTAGCAAATAAAGGATCTCTCTAAGGTTGTTAAGCCAAGGGCCTAGAGACCTAGCTCTGATACCAATTGAAAAACACCTAGAGGGAGGGTGAATAGGTGTAAATGCTAATCTAACAACTTTTTAAACAAGTTATGAATATATGATGCAACGATCGCCCAAAACAAGACTAGAAGCCGGATACCCGGTGAAGGGCTCTGAACTCCTTCCTCGTGATTCCTCTAGATAAGAGTTTGAGGTGCGTATTGCAATCTTGTTGTATGAGTGTAGATCGACAACATAGCAAGAATTGAAATGAATGCAATGATGAAATGCACACAAGATATATCACAATGAATAAAGGCAATATCACAAGCAATAGAAGAAGAGCAATAGAGAGCAATAAGGAAAACAATCGCAAACACAAAGTATTTGTTTCGAGGTTCGAGCCACCGCTCTACTCCCCGCCTTCACCGCCGTGAAGGGTTTTCACTATCCATCGAGAAACTTTACAAGGTCTACCGAAGACCGGAGTACCGAACTCCACCAATATAATCCTCTACCGAAGAGGTATCTCAACAAGAAGGAACAAGTAGCCAAGTGATCACCAAAAGGATCACAAACTTCTCACAAACTTCTCTTTACAACTTCCTTATAGAATGAGGAGGGAATTTTTGGCTCTAGAAGTGTAGTGAGAAAAACAAACTCAGTTGTAAATGAAAATTGCTTGCAAACACAACTGAAAAATAATAGCCAAGAAAGCACTAGAGAATTGAGAGCTTTTGAAACTTTTTCTTTCTTTTGAAAACTTGAAAACTAGGTGTGTTTCTTGTATTTTTGCAAGAGATTAATCCTCACTATTTATAGGGAAAGGAGGGGATTAAAACATGATTTAATTAAGTTTATTTGGTCTAAAAATAGTCCCCAATTTTTCAGAATTATCTGCCAACAAAAATGCTACCAAACCAGAAAATCACCAAAGGGGAAAGAGCTGTTGGCCGCTGCAGACGGCTGTCGGTCGACCAGCACGGTCGACCGTCAGTCCGATTGGCAACTAGCCGTTGGACTCGGTCTACTGGTCAGTCGACCGGACGTCAAAGGAGAAAAACAATTTGAGCTATCGGTCGACCGACTCGGTCGACCGGCCAAAAACAGAGAGCAAGCTGCTTTCAGTCGGCCGACCGGTCGGTCGATCGACAGACGTGCACAAAACATGCACGCCCTGGACACAAGACACGATCGACCGGTCGGTCGACCCGTCCAAGCCTGGAAAGGAGCCGGTCGACCAGCCTGGTCGACCGCCAGGCCTGAAACAGATTTGAATAAGGAAATTTCCTTGACTTGGGAAAATTTTCAAAATAATTTTGTAGGGATATATGGGTAAGTATCATGCTGTAAAGATAGATATACATGATATAAACAAGATATAAAATTTGTAAAATTTGAATCATGTATAGAAATCAAGGCATGAACTTAAATCAAATACCAAAACTAGAAACTGTATTTTTGACAATGTGTGTGTGTTCATGAGCCAATTTACCACAACCTCAAACTTTAACAAACTAAGTCTTACATAGGTTCTAGGTGACTACAAAGTCTTCAAGTGGGCTTCTCCATATGTGATCTTGAAAAACTTGTATCTTGAACCCGAATGAACTGACTTGAGTCAAAATAACCTTCCTTTAGGGAAGAACACTCCATGAATCCTTAGAACCCTGAAACACACTTAAACAATAAACATGATTAGTACAAATAACTATATATGTTTTGTAATCATCAAAACTTAATAAAACGGTTGATTGTAACCTTGGGCCAATATTAGCATCGCTCGTCTCAGCTTTGATATGGAAGCCTGAGGGAAGTGACTATCAGAAGTTTAATGTTGAACTTTGCAGCAATTTAATCACTGTTAAAGGTGTGGTACTAAACTTAACAGTAATTTATCAGAGATGTAGTGTTAACTTGACAAGAGTTGATTTGCGATGTGAGCAATTTTGAGGACCTGCCATTCTATTGAGGAGAATTGATAAGTGAAGTTTGGGATTGTCAGAGGTGTGGTGTTAACTTGACAATTTTGAAAACTTGTGACTCCATGTAAGGGAGTCGTCAAGTGGAAGTTTGTACTCGCTAAGGATTATTGAAACTTTACACTGTTTGTGGACTTAAAATAATAGTGATTGAGTTTATGGACCTACCACTCCATGGGTGGAAATTGGTAGGGAACTTTATTGGAAAATAGAATAAATTATCAGAGGTGTAATATTAACTTGACGAACCCCATTGGGGATTAAGAAAAATGGCTTGCCAGAGGTTTACTGTTAATGTGACAAGTCTGTGCTTATTTCATTGGGGAAATGGACACAAGTATTTTTGTGATCCTAACATTTCGTGGGAGAGAATTGGTAAGAGATTTTGGAATGGAAGACAGGACCAAGTCCCTTAGGATTTTTAGCAAACTCTCAGCTATCAACAGATTTGGTATGCCTTTACTAACTATCATTTGTGTTGGGCTAGCAATGCTATTCTCCTCAGCATGGTGAGTTATCAAAGACTTATGTTGGACTTAAAAGCTAACATTTTCCTCTATCCTTAACCATCAAAGGCGTCGGATGTTCATAGATAATCTAGAGAAGAGCAATAAGGCTAAAACTGAAGTTTCGCACTTTGTCTTTTCTTTGATGTTTACATCATGCATTATAATGTAACCAATATTCAGTAGGCTCGGCAATGATAGACCATAATGTGATCTATTCAAGAAAGAAGCTTTTCTTTGGTGCTCTTTCAAACATCTTGGATCTGAAATTTTTAATTAGAGGTGTAATGTTAACTAGATCATGAGAAGAATTCTGTTAAGGATTGTACTTCTTAAAGAATCTGCCATTGATTGGTATCATGGGCGTATCGCCGTCTGGGATTATGTGGCAGTATGCTCCATTTGAGTAGACTGACTCTACTACAAATGGTCCTTCTTATTTGGACTGAAATTTCTCTTTTGTCTTATGTGTCATCCCATGGATCTTTTAACAACTAAGACAAGTTCATTGATTGAGTTTAGACCCTACACACAAAAAATATAGAATTTCAGAAATACAAAATAGAAGTGCAAGGTGCTCAATGCTACCGCTATAACAAGTGGCTATGTGGGTCGTGATCCACAAGGAGGGACTAGCGATGAAAGCATTTTGTTAGTTCCCTTTTAAATTGCAAAGAATGGTTAAAGATCTTCTTTTAGTACTTGAAAAGAAAAAGAAAAATAAGTTACAATTAAGTTAAGGAGGAAGTGGTAGATTGAGAAGGTGGAGAAAATAGAAAATGAATTTATATAAAAAAATTAAAAAGAGTGATAAAAGAATTAGGAGATTGTAGTGGTGGTGATCTAAACTAAAAGTTAAAAGAAAAGAAAGAAAACCTAAAAGAAATATTTACCTCCTCTGGCCAAATACTTACCTTGAATCTGTGCCGACGATGTTTCCTTGAAATGGAGGCAATCAGCGCATAGCCCATGAGAGTTAATTTCCGTCTCTTCCATATTGCATCATCAAGATGATACAAGTATGAAAGGATACAGATTGAGACTAAAATCCATCGTCATGAGCTATCGGTGGCACTCGCAAAAGTAAGGCTATTTTGATGCTATAAGACTCATGTGATTGCACTTGGTGCCAAAAGGAGAGAAGTAGAAAAGAAGAAGAAGAACACAAAAACGAAGAAGAACATAAAAAATGTACTTTAGATTCAATGTGGTAACAATAAGAGAAGAGAAGAATAACTTACACCGGTGTCACCTCAGCACAAGCTTCACTCTCATTCTCCTATGAAACTCTGATCTCCTTTGAATTACGTAAATGAAAACTAAAAATTAAATGAAAAGAAAAATAAAAACTTACACTAAAAAGAATGAAAAACTGCTTCATTGCTCCCTATGGTCTCTGAAAACCCAGTATTTATGGGCAAAAATCCAACAGGAGAGAGCATACGAAGATAGGGGAGCAAATGCTCCACTAATAAAAGAACTAAGCCACAGAAACGCAGCTTTTGGCCGCATTTCCGCGGCCTAAGTGTGGCCCGGTGGCCACACCCGGGGGTGGTGCCCCCTGGTTTCGCGATATGATTTTATCTTTTACTGGATTTGCAGTTTTGGGTCCTGGATTTGATGAAACCTCTTTTGATCTTCGGCTTTAACCAATTAGTTTGTGAAGATATTGTTTTAACCACTTGTTCAACTGGTTTTATCTTCTTTAATTTGCCCTGATTTGCCCTAATCTACCCTAGTCTTTGATTTGAATTAATTCTAAATTAAATCAGAATTTTGATAGGCTTTTGGGCTCGTTTTTCTACCCTCTCTTTTAGTAATGGGCATGCATATAAATTAGACAATAAATAGGATTAAAAATAGAGTTTATTATATAATGAATATGAGAATGTGACAATAAATATGCAGTATCAGCAACCAATCACACACTATACCTATCTTTTGCTCGTCCTCGAGCAAAACAACAAAACTAAATCACACGTTATTAGACCACTTTCGTAGGTCACGCAATTGCACTGAGCATGTGCAACACGCTGTTAAACCTCTAGGTTCTCCCTAAAGGACAAGTTTTATCTCGTTAGGGTTTTCCGTGGATTACACCCACAAAATCCATAAGAAAGAGAAACAAAGAGTTAGTATTTTTGAAAAGTATTTTGAAAGAGAAAAATATTTGAAGTATTATTGTAAGAGTTCAAGTAATCTATAAGTTATAGAAAAACTGAATTTTTCATTTCTAAACTTAGTCGTTATTCAAAAATTTGTTATCAATCAAAGTAAGGAGTCAAATTGTACGTCTCATCTAGTTATTACTTTACCCTAAGTCATATACACCTTCGTGACCGTGAAATTTTTGACTATGGGCTCTTTAACTCTAACTCTTATGCCTTATTTATTTTATTTTTTATTTTTGGTGGTATTCCGTGAACCACCACATTATCTTGATTGAGTAATAACGCTTGACCCAATTAGACCACCACTGGAACCACCACTGGAACCACCACCATAAGGTAATATTTTCTCCTTCCCTTTCTTCTTTTTCATGCATCTATGCATTAATTCATACATTAAAGACAATACATGAGATAGGTGTGGGGGAGGGTTCTAGCATAGCTTAGGTTTTCCTTTTATTATTTAAAAAATTATTAACATTTTCTTTACTTTTAAAAAACTTTTTGAAAATAGAAACAATATTTTGACATATTCTTTGTAAGAAATTAAATCAATTTTAAGGAATAAGAGAATCATAATTAAGATTTCTTATACTTAGTCAAAATAAGATTATTAGTTTAAATTTTAAGGTTAGGAAGAAAATTTAAAAAAGTAATTTAGTCTTGATTTTTACCTTAATGATATATGCATGCTTTATACACTTACACACTTAGGGTTCAAAAACAAAGATTCTTATGCCTTATTAAAAAAAGAAAAAAAAGGAAAATATATATAATATATCAAAAATCCTCTGATTAAGCTCGGTATTTGTGCCTCATAAAGCATAAGTATTCACGCCTAAAAGCGGTTCATATAATAAAATCCTTAGTTTTATGGCCTTGTTTGCTCGAGTTCTTAAGTCCTTGGGGTGTTTTCTCAGAGACCGTTTGTTTGGGAGTCACCAATTAGAGGCTCGTTACATGGGCAAATTAGAAAGCCTAATAAAACAAAGGAATAAATTCACCAAAAATTAAAAAACAAAAGAAAAAATAAGGTATAAGAGTTAGAGTTAAAGAACCCTGAGTCAAAATTTCACGATCACAAAGGTACATATAACTTAGGGTAAAATAATAGACTAGATGAGAAATACAATTCGACTCCTTGTCCTGAATTTGATAACAAATAATCTTATTTTGACCAAGTATAAGAAATCCTAATTATGATTCTCCTATCCCTTGAAATTGATTTAATTTCTTACAAAAAATATGTTAAAATATTGTTTCTATTTTCAAAAAGTTTTTAAAAGTAAAGAAAATGTTAGTAATTTTTTTAATAATAAAAGGAAAACCTAAGTTATGTTAGAACCCTAAAAGTAAAGAAAATGTTAATAATTTTTTTAATAATAAAAGGAAAACCGAAGTTTTGTTAGAACCCTCCCCCTATACCTATCTTATGCATTGGCCTCAAGGTGGTGGTTCTGATAGTGGTCTGATTGGGTCAAGCGTTGCTACCCAATCAAGATATATGGTGTTCACGAAACCCACCTTTATTGACCTCTTTTTATTTACATATTTACAATCCCCAATATGAATAGAATCATGAAAGATCCTATCATGAAACTTATTCCCTTTATATGACCAGTCTTGAAAAATCATCACGGAGTCATCATGGTCTATACCTATGTCCAACAAAAGAATGTGACTTGGTGGAATGGTTGACTTGGGCTCAAGAATGATAGGTTCAGGAACCAATACTAACTCGAGAAAATCAAATTTTGGTTCGAGGGTTTGTTTTGGTTCAAGAGTTGAGTCCAAATCTAAGAATTGAAATTCACATTTTTTTCCATTAATGTAATGTGACTATCCAAAGTTAGTGATTCAATTTCTAGATCTATGATCAGGAATAAATGTTGGCTTGAGAATTTGGTCCAAATTGGGTAAGAATACCGGAGTTAACATAGATTCGAAGATGGAAGCTGAATCACAAAGTTGGAGATCGAGTTCACATTCATAATCAAGTTCAATCTCATTGAAATAAAAACTTACCAATTCGATAATGAGTTGATATTGGTCAAGTTCAAGATTTTGTGGTGAAATTAAATTTTGGTCAATGTCTTCAAGATACCATGATTCTTAATCTTCATCAATATGGCTAGAAGTGTCGGGAATAGTCAAAGATTGGGTAGAGAGAGTTCCCTTATTCCTACGCAAGTTTTCCAATCTATTAAGTCTTGCTTCTATCATATTGAGTGGATTACTTTAGAATTGAATCATGGATTTCATACTATTTTCTAAGTCAGCATGTTCTTCTTGAAAAATAGAGTAACGATCTATGATTTGAAAATTTTGACGGGATTTTGAGTCTTCTAAAATTTGAATTCATCACTCAAGCTCGTCTAAGGCTTCCATTCACTTTTCCCAGTCAATTGATTCTTCTAATGGTTGTTCGAGAGAAGGAGTATATGAAGCTAGATGTTGGTAAGGCGGTTAACAATAAGACTGAGGGGAGTTGTATCCCTATTGACTCTGTGAAGAGTACTGATGATTATTCCAGTCTTGTTCATAGTATTGGGATGGCGCATGTATTGATTCAGACAAGACTAATCCGGCACACTAGGTTGGTTAAAGTAATGATATGCCAGGTTGGTAATACCCGAAATAGACTTCAGGGTGTAACATGGATTACCATTAAAATTAAAAAAATTGTTGTTATAAGCCATATCACACAAGAATTGTCAAAATTAAACAAAGAAAAGCAAATAAATAAACAAACAAAAGAAAAAAAATCTAATCTAAGTTAGGGTAAACCTTAGACCTAAACGACTCCTAATTGGTTAGACTATCCGCAAGGGGTATATTGCCGAATTTGACCATAAATTAATCGGTCAGGTAGGGGTAAGATTAGTGGGAGGTATCGGTACCTAAGCAATGAGCCTAATTATGCCTAACCACCAACCTTCGGGGTTTGCCCCTCAATCCCCAACCTTAGATACCGACTTGGCAAGAGTCAAATTCTAATCAACTTCCCTCTTAGGTCAGTCTCCTATATGAGTCCAAGATGTCCCTAGGGCCAACGTCTACTCAGTTATAGTTAGGCTTGGGTTAGTGAGTGAGAAGATTATTTGTGGGCTAAGTGAGGGTAATGACTTCTCGACCTTATCTTTTTTATAGGACAAGCCCTTAAATTAATTGAGTGCAATGTGTTCATGAAAAGCAACACTTAAGCAATGTAAATAATTCAAATGTGTTCCTATATTACATGCTATGCACACGTACCTTTGCTCCAGCACTCTTCAATAGTAATGTAAAATGTAAACGAATTAGAAATATGCCTAAATGCAAAGTCTAAACCATTTTTAGCATTTAACAAATATCATTTTACTATTGAGGTTAGAAAGTATGTACATGAGTTACATAAGAAAATAAATAGCTGCAGAATTTTAGCTTTGCAATTCAGCCAGCCTACAGAAATACAGGTTAGTAGTTCGCTCAAATTGTCACTGGAATGTAGCAAATTTGAGGGCTTCTGGGCTCTGCTTCCAAGGCCATTCATATGTCCACTGTAGCAAAAAAAATTTTGATATCTATCACTGCACACTAAGAACAAAGAAAAAAGTTAACCAAAAAAGTAAACTTAAAAAGAGAATTACTTACCGTTCCTCCCCGGCAACGGCACCAAAATTTGATTGAGTTTAGACCCTGCACAAAAAAATACAGAATTTCAGAAATAAAAAATAGAAGTGCAACGTGCTCAATGCTACCGCTATAGCAAGTAGCTATGCGGGTCATGATCCACAAGGAGGGACTAGCGATGAAAGCATTTTAAAGTTCTCTTTTCAGTTACAAAGAATGGTTAAAGATCTTCTTTTAGTTCTTGAAAAGAAAAGAAAAATGAGTTACATTTAAGTTAAGGAGAAAGTGATAGATTGAGAAGGTAGAGAAAATGAAAAATGAATTTATACAAAAAAAATTAAAAAGAGTGATAAAAGAGTTGAGAGATTGTAGTGTTGGTGATCTAAACTAAAAGTTAAAAGAAAAGAAAGAAAACTTAAAATAAATACTTACTTCCTCTGGCCAAATACTTACCTTGAATTTGTGGTAACGATGTTACTTTGAAGTGGAGGCAATCAGCGCATAGCCCATAAGAGTTGATTCCCGTCTCTTCCACATTACATCATCAACATGATACAAGTATGAAATGATACAAACTGAGACTAAAATCCATCTTCATAAACTATCGGTGGCACTCGCAAAAGCAAGGCTACTTTGATGCTATAAGACTCATGTGGATTGCACTTGGTATCAAAAGGAGAGAACTAGAAAAGAAGATGAAGAACACAAAAACAAAGAACATAAAAAATGTACTTTAGATTCGATATGGTAATAATAAAAGAAGAGAAGAACAACTTACACCGGTGTCAATCTCAGCATAAGCTTCACTCTCATTCTCCTATGAAACTCTGATCTCCTCTGAATTGCATAAATAAAAACTGAAAATTATATGAAAAGAAAAATAAAAATCTACACTAAAAAGAATGAAAAACTGACCTTGTGGTCTCTGAAAACTCAATATTTATAGGCAAAAACCTAATGGGGGAGAGCTTACGAAGATAGGGGAGCAAACGCTCCCCTAACAGAAGCAACTAAGCCACAAAAATGCAGCTTTGACTACGATTTTGCGGCCTGGGTGTGGCCAGGTGGCCTTACCCGGGGGATGATGCTCCCTAGTTTCGCGATATGATTTTATCTCTTGTTGGATTTGCAGTTTTGGGTCCTAAATTTGATGAAACCTCCTTTGATCTTCAGCTTTAACCAACTGATTTGTAAAGATCTTATTTTCATCACTTGTTCAACTAGTTTTATCTTCTCTAATTTGCCCTGATTTGCCCTAATCTGCCCTGGTCTTTGATTTGAATTAATTCTGAATTAGATCAGAATTTTGATGGCTTTTGGGCTCGTTTCTCTTCCCACTCCTTTAGTAATGAGCTTGCATATAAATTAGATAATAAATAGGATTAAAATTAGAGTTTATTATATAATAAATATGAGAATGTGATAATAAATATGCAGTATCAGCAACCGATCATTCATCCTTCTTGAAAGTCCGCTCCTTGACTTTCTTGTTGAATGATCTGAAAATGCAAGCTCGATAAAGCTCGATCTGCTATTGAGCTTGCAGGCATTTATCGTCCAAAGCTTCCAGCTCCTGGAGTCATAGTTGATGCTTCTCCTCATTTATCATCTCTGTTGTCAAGGAAACGCGTAGAGATGGGATCTGAATTTCTAATGGGAGTACGACTCCACACCCGTATACCAAAGAGAATGATGTAGCTTTTGTCGGGGTTCTCACTGCTGTGCGATAAGCCCATAGGCATTCACCTAACTTATCATCCCAGCCGTGTTGGCTCTTTGAGATAAATTTTTTGAGAAGTTTCTCAATGGTTTTATTGAAAGCTTCTTCAAGGCCATTAGTGGCGGGGTAGTGTGTCATTGAAGACATACTTTGGATTCTGAACTTGTTGCAGATCTCTATAATGCTTGGACGATGAACTGAGGCCCATTATCATAAACAATCTGTCGTGGCACACCAAAGTAGTAAAGCACATAATGTTTAATGAACTTGATCACGTCAGATATCTTTACCTCCCTCAAGGAGATAGCTTCAACCTATTTGGAGAAGTAATCAGTTATGGCTTAGATAAATCGGTGTCTTTTGAATGAAGGTGGACTGATAGGACCCACTACATTCATTCCCTACATTTCGAATGGTCAGGAAGAAGTTGTAGGGTGAAGATGTCCTGGTGCCTGGTGAATGAAGTCACTATGGATCTGACAGGCATGGCATCGCTTAGCGTAAGCGATGGCGTCAGGGATCATTTTTGGCCAATAATATCCAAGTCTTTGGAGTCGATCTTCAAGTTTTGGATTAGGTTGGTAAGCTCCACACATATCGTCATGAGCCTCTTTGAGTGCTTCTTATACCTCTTTATGTGACAAGTAGCGGAGGAGGATTCCATCATGCGATTAGTGATACATTGTTCTCGTGATCGCATTATAGTAGAATTTGGGGGCTTTTCTTCTAATGGCAGCCACTTCTTTAGGGTCATCAGACAGAATACCGTACAATGCATAGTTGATATACGAGAATCGCCAATCCCTGAGCTTTGGACCTGCTGAAATCTCTAAAGTTTCTTTGACTTGAAGGTTCCCTGCTGGAATCTAATCATTTTCAAGGGCGAGATTCGGACAGTACAAGTCACGGCTGTAGACGAGTACTTTCTTACTGCTCCAGCTGGAAGAGCCAAGGAAGCGGGGAGGGATGCCAGTGCATCTGCATGCACATTTTGTTGATGAGGTACATAGTCAATGTAGAAGTTTCTGAACCTCTTTGCCATGTGGATGGTTGCGTTGTGATAAGGTGCCAAGTCTTCATGTTTGACTTTGTACTCCCTACGACTTGATTAACGATGAGCTTTGAATCACCATATGCTTTGAGATTTTTAATGCCAATCTCCTCGTCGATTTGTATCTTGATCAAGAGTGCATAGTATTCTGCTACATTGTTGGAACGCGATTAAGTTAATGAGAATACACGAGAGATTACGTATTTCTATAGGGAGACAAGTACTGCCCCCACTCCCGATATGATATTTCTTCGAGAACCCATTCTTGATGCGCCATCGAAGAAGAGTTGCCACACCTATCCTTCGAAAGATGTCTGGGTTAATCAAACCTAGGTGACCTCATCTGGGAGATCTTCATAAAGTTTGGTTGTCCTTGGACCTCAATGCTCAGCCAAGAAGTTTACCACTGCCTGTTCCTTCACAACTTTTTGTAGCAGAAATTGCATCTCATATTTGGAGAGCAATATGGCCCATTTTTCCAATCGACCATTCAGTGATGATGGCTTCATCATAAACAATCTTAAAGGATTGACTTTTAATATGATGTGTATGATTTAGCCACCAAGTAGTGTCGCGTCTTCTAGACGATGAATACCAACGCCAAGCATTCTTTATTGATTAGATTGTATCGATGTTCAGCTCCGATCATTATTCTACTCAGGTAATAGATTGCCTACTCATGTCCACGATCATTATTCTGGGCTAGCAAAGCACTGAGAGAATGATCCATAGCTCGAACGCATATCATAAAAAGCTTTCCCGACACTAAAGTTGAAAGGACAGGTGGATGCGTAAGGTACTGCTTGATTTCCTCTTACGCTTGTTGGCAAGCATCATCCCAGATAAATGAAACACCCTTCTTCATCAATTTGGTGAGGGTTGGCATCATCCTGAGAGATTTGAGATAAACATGTTGGCCCAGAGGCCTTCCACTCTAGTTTTGATAATGATTAACTCATGTAGTTATATTTACTAATAATCTTGTGATGTTTAGTTTCAAATCCTAATCAAGATATTAGTAGGTGATTAGCTTCAACAAAGGTGTTTTGGAGCTTCTCACATGGTGATTCAAGAGATCGAGCATAAAGATCATATATAGCACTCGTTGGAGTCAAGCTCGGTGGATCACGGTTTGGATCGAGTCAACTTGAAGATAGAGATCGTCAAGAAGACTTAGGTATCCTAGTTTAGTTTGTGTTTTAGATCCATGTATAAAGATTAGATAGTGTGATATGCTCAAGTTCACAATACACACACGTTTCATGTTTTAGATTTAGTTTTTCGGTTTTTGGTTTAACCGATATTGGTTTTCATGAATAGTTAGATCAAAACAAGTTTACTTGGTTTTATGTATATTAGATGTGTTCTATATACATGCATGCTTAACTTCCTAGACAAACTTATTTTGACTTACCTATTCATGTGGCTTAGGTTTTGGTATTTTAACAAAATATATTTTGGAATTAAAGTCAAAAACAATGATATGTATATGTTTCATGTATATTGGACCTATGTCCATATGCAACATGCTTTAAAATGATTAAGTATCATGTTTTTGTATTTGGATATGTTTTGGACAAACTTTATTTGAAAAATCAAAGTTTGAAAAAATACAGTTTTTGGTTTTCGGTAATTTTTTCATAACACAAAAATAGTTTAAAATGTTTGATATTTGTGTTAAAATTTTTAACACATGTTTGTATATCATATAAAATGTTAGAAACTATTTTTGTGGAATTTTTAGAAGATTTATGGAATTTTTAGAATTATTTAAAACAAGTTTTTCTGTCCCAAAATAGAACCTGCCAGGCTCTGGCGGTCGACCGGGCCGGTCGACCGGGCCCAGAGTCGGTCGACCGACGTGCACAAACTTGTGCACATTGGCACAGTCGACCGGGTCGATCGACCGGCCAGAGAGCTTTGCTCTCTAGATTTGGATGGTCGACCGGACGGTCGACCGGTTGCTTCCAACGGTCAAAAATATGACCGTTGGCAGTCGACCGGCCGGTCGACCGCCAGCCGCCAAGAGCTGAAATTAGCTTTAACGGCTAGTTTTGGATTGGGGTGTATATATATCTCATTGTTTGAGTTTTTGGCTAAGTTTTTAAATGCAAAATTTACAGAGTTTCTCCAGTGTTTTAAACAAGTTTTCAAAAATGTTTTAGTGCCAAAAAGATCCATCTTATTTGTTTTAAAAAGTGTTTTGGTTATTTCAAAGAAAATAGGTTTTTGGGAATTAGTTTCATGATCTACAAATCTATATCTATTTGGTATTTTCCCAAGAGATTTTCTTTGATCAAAAACACTTTGTTTTCCACACTTGAGCTATATCATTCTATCCTATTCTATAGGATCTTTATTTGTGAAAAAATTGAGTTTGTGGTCTTTTGTGATCTCCTTGTTGTAAACCCTTTTTCTTTGTGGTTATCTCTCTTTGGTAGAGGTTGATTTAGCTCCCTCTAGTGAGAGGTGGAGGCTTGTGTTGAGATCCCTTTTCGGTAGAGGGTTGAATTGGTGGAGTTCGATACTCCGGTCTTTGGTAGACCCTTTGTATTGCCTCGGTGGAGGTTGTATTGGTTGAGAGAGGAGTTCGGTACTCCTAGTGGATTGGAAATCCTTCTCGGTGAAGGCGGGGACGTAGAGCTCGGTGCTCGAACCTCGAAACACATCTTGTTGTTTGCGTTTGATCCATTGACTCTAAACTCTCTCTCTCTCTCTCTCTCTCTTTATTTGTGCATAGCATCATTCATATTGTCATATCTTATATGCTTGTGTTGTGTCTTACATTGATTCATATTGCTTATTCCTATATGCTTGGTTGTGTTTGCTTGTGTGCCTCACTTGTGCTTAACCACGAGAGCTTCATATAGCGCCTCAACTCTTATTCAGAGGAATCAAGAGGAGTTAGTCCAGATCCCTTCACGGGGAATTTGGCTACACTCGTTGGTTGCACTAAGTGTTGTTGCAATTTAGTTTTAATTTTTGCATTTAGTTCATTAGATTAGCCTTATCACCTATTCACCCCCCCCCCCTCTAGGTGATTTCAATTGGTATCAGTGCCTATGCTCCTG
Organism: Agave tequilana; assembly: GCA_038442645.1. Lineage (NCBI taxonomy): Eukaryota > Viridiplantae > Streptophyta > Magnoliopsida > Asparagales > Asparagaceae > Agave > Agave tequilana. The sequence continues at coordinate 91,706 of JAVJIF010010127.1, read as the reverse complement.
ATATTTGGTTTAACCACCTAGGAGTAAGATCTTGGTTTGCTAATCTATCATCTGCATTTGCACGTATATTTGTTTGCACACACTCATGGATTAGTTGTCACCTCCCATGTTTGATGTTTCCAACATTGACACATGGAAATTTAGGATGTCCTTGTATTTGAAACCCTAGGCTTGCATGTTTTCCTTGCCGCTATCAAGAAATGCTATCTTGGTAACCGCAATCATATAGGGGCCAATGCACGAGCCCTTGAGGCTATTAGAAGCACGCTTAACAAAGATTATCTTATGCTTATTTCTAACTTTGATTTCGCCTTTGCAGTGTGGAACAAGTTGACTTCCTCCGAGCTTCAAATGCCCAACATAATGGAGGATGAATCTAGTGGAGATGAATCCGAACAACGATGCTTATGGTCCAAGGGAATGACTCCCTTAAGGTACATTCGGATACTCAACTAGATAGTGCTAGCTCTTCATTAGATGATCATGATAGTATGGATGCCGATGCTTTAAATGAAGAGTTATCTATTGTTTGTGAGAACCTCCTTGAAAAATATAAAGTTTTGAAAAAGAAAACTTGTAAGTTAAGTAAAGAAAAAGAGGATTTGTTTTCAATACTTAAGTTGGTTTTGCAAGCAAAAGAGGAGATTTCTAATGAGAGAGATTCATTGAAATCTCAACTTGAACTTGCCCTAAAAGAAAATGAATTTTTAAAATCTAAAAATGATTGCAATGAAGTTTTGAAGAAAAATAAAGCTATAAATTCAAAACTTAATTTTGTTGTGAAAGAAAATGAATCCTTGAAAATAAAAATTGATTCTATTTCAAAAGATTTAGATGTTTGTTTAAAGAAAAATGAATCTTTAAAAATTGATATAGATTCACATGTTTGCCATGCTAGTGTAGCTTCACCACCTAGCTCACCTATTGCATGCCACACTTCTTCTTTAATTGAAAATGATATATCTTTGCTAAAGAAGAATATGGATTGTTTGGGCTCCACCTTGAGCCATTGTGTTTTGAGCCATACACGTTTGGAATCTTTGTTTCGAAAGAAACAAGTTCCATCTATGCATGTACACCCTCCACGGCATACATATGCTACTCACGGTCACAACCATCAAACTTTGTATGCTCATGTGTACACTTATACACATTGTGGACGTAAGGGCCACCTTGCTGCATTTTGTTATGATCGTATAAATGATTTAATTTAGCAACTAAGTTTGTTTGGGTTAGGAAAGGAACTAACTTCCATGGACCCAAAAGAGTATGGGTACCAAAGACCACCCCTATTGTATTTGATGTAGGTGTGGGCTCTCGCATGACGTGAGAGCATTGGTGCCTTGAAGTGGATGCGTCCCGAGCTTCATGAGGACTATTTGGATGCATTATTTTCAAGGGGAGTTTGGTGGGAGAACCACCTTGGTTTGGAGAACTAGAGAGGTGCCTTCATCGGTTTTAGTATCGATCTCTAACTCCCGTTTATATTTGCATGCTTTTCATGTTCATCAATTTATAGCATGTCATGTTTATTGTTCATTATGCCTATGCCATGTTCATTAGATTAGTGATATACATGATTAGTTATTTTGAGACACCCATGTTTAATATGGACCTATATCTATGTGTTCTCACTTTGTTTTTAACTAATATGCATATCTTAGATCTAATGTGAAATCACCTAGAGGGGGGTGAATAGGTGATAATGCTAATCAATGCACAAATAAAATAAAAAATTGTGATGCAATGATTGCTCAAAACAAGACTAGAAGTCGAATACCCCGTGAAGGGCTCTGAACTCCTTCCTCGTGATTCCTCTAGAGAAGAGTTTGAGGTGCGTATTGCAATCTTGTTGTATGAGTATTTGATTGACAGAATGAATATGAAACAAGTGAATATAGCAATCAATATGTAGAGCAAGTACAATGTAGCAATAAATATGAATAGCAAGTAAATGAAGCAATGAATAAGAAGCAATAAATATAAAGTAAGAAATTAAAGCAAGAAGCAAGTAAACCAAACGCAAACACTGAGAATTTTTTCGAAGTTCGAGCACCCAGCTCTATGTCCCCGCCTTCACCCAGAAGGATTTCTAACCACTATAACTTCACAAAGAGTTACAATCACACCGGAGTACCCAACTCCACATCTCAAGTACAAGTATTCTCTTGGTGATCAAAAGACCACAAACTCTCTTTGAAAAATCCTTTTCCCTTACAAAAGCCCTGTAGAACAATGAGTAGGATTGAGCTCTAGTATTGTAAGTGGGAAAAAGAGAAAGAATTTGAGAGAGTTTTGAAATTGAAACTTCAGAAATGAGAGAGATTTTTCAGCACAAAAACCAAGAGCAAAACTCTTTAGAAAGCTCTTAAACTTTGAATATTTTGCAAAATGATTGTTGTTTTTTTTCATAACCCTAATCACCACTATTTATAGGATAGAGTTAGGGATTAAAGGGTAAACTAACAAAATAGTAATTAGGAAGTATTTACCCAGAAAAACCCCTAAACTCGTTTAGAAACAAAAGAGATAAATAAAAACGTGTTTAAAAAGTACCCGTTATGGCTGAAAACACAGCCTCGGTCGACCGCCGGTCGACCGGGTTTTAAATAAAAAGAGCCGTTGCAGCCCACGGTCGACCGCAACAAACAGAGAGTTGCTGTCTTTCAGTCGGCCGAAGGTCGGTCGACCGAAATGGGGTCCGGTCGACCGCTCGGTCGACCGAAAACGTGCACGCATCAAACGTTCAGAATTCCGATCGATCGGTTGATCGACCGATCTGACCTGACATAGAGTCGGTTGACCGATCGATCGACCGGCTCAGGTCAAAAACTGAAATTTGAAAAGGATTTTTAGGAGATTTTGATGGTTTACAAAATAATTTTGATCAGAACTATGTATAATACATAAAATTGAGTTTATAAGCAAAAAAATTATATTTAAAAATATTTTGTACATATATATAGGAGAAATTTTTAGAAATGACATGTGCGCAAAAACTAGTGTGTGTAGGAATTTTGAGCTTCAAACCTATTCACTATTCTTTAACACATCTATAAAACTAAAAAAAATCTAATGAAGTCTCTTGAGCAAAAATGAAGTCTTGAGCCATGTAATGCCTTGCTAGAGCCTTCTCTTTTATGGACACTCCCTCTTGTTCCATATGCCTTGTTTGCTCCATGAACCTAGAAAATCTTTGCAATAGCTAAGCAATGTCCTTCAAAAATGGTACTAACCTGAAACTTATCTTGAACAAACTTATTAGTACCATATAGCTTCTATTTGTTTTGTTATCATCAGAACTTTAAACAAACGGAGAGTGTAACCTCTTGTGCCAACAATCTCCCCCTTTTTGATGATGACAAAACAAATAGGCTATATCAAAAAGATATAAAGAGAGAGATAAAACTCTCCCTCAAATTATGCTATATTAAACAAGTAAAAGCAATTTGCATTTAAATTGCAAAAACCATAAAGATCAATAATTTGAAGTTTTAAATAGCATAGTAAGTAAAAACATGAGCAAGCAAAAACATGATACTAAAAACACTTGCAAAACCATATAAACTCATGTACAATAATACAATAATACTAGAATACAAGAACTCATTTTCTCCCCCTTCTTGTCATACATCAAAAAAGAGATAAAGAAACAAGAAAAACATTTTTATTCAATAACACAAACATTAAGTTCACCACATATAAAGGAAAATCTATTAAAATCAAGTGGTTTAGTGAAAATATCGGCAAGTTGCAAATCTGAAGAAACATAATCAATCACTATATCATCTTTCTCAAATGATCTCTAAGAAAATGATATCCAATCTCAATGTGTTTGATCTTACTATGTTGATTTGCATTCTTAGTCATATGAATAGTACTAGTATTATCACAAAATATTTTTATATGGTCATAATGCAAATCATAATCAAGGAGAGTATATTTCATCCAAAGGACTTGTGCACAACAAGCCCCCGCCGCAACATACTCCGCCTCGGCGGTTGGGAGGGCTACCGAATTTTGTTTCTTAGAGGACCATGAAACAAGACAATTACCAAGAAATTGGCATATCCCACTAGTACTCTTTCTATCCACTCTACAACCCGCATAGTCCGCATCCGAAAAACTCGTCATAAAAAAATCTCTGATTTTCGGATACCAAAGACCCATTCCAATAGTGCCCTTAAAATAACGAATGATGTGTTTTACCGCAATAAGATGAGACTCTTTAGGACACGATTGGAATCTAGCACAGACACACTCTAAACATGATATCCGACCTACTTGCCGTTAAATACAACAAACTACCAATCATGCTTCTATATAACTTAATATCAATACATTTACCTTCGTCATCCTTATCAAGCTTGGTTGTAGTTGCCATGGGAGTGTTGCAAACTTTCGAACCTTCAAGTCCAAATTTCTTTATGAGTTCCTTTCCATACTTGGCTTGACATATGAATATCCCATCCCACATTTGCTTGATTTGGAGTCCAAGAAAGAAGTTTAATTTACCCATTGAAGACATTTCAAATTCACGTTGCATACACTTTTCAAATTCCTTGCACAAAAGCTCATTAGTAGAACCAAAAATTATATCATCAACGTAAATTTGCACTATAAGAATGTCATTATCAATATGCTTAGTAAATAATGTTGTGTCTACTTTGCCTTTAACAAAATCATTTGAAAGAAGAAAACTAGAAAGCCTTTCATACCAAGCTCTAGGAGCTTGCTTCAATCCATACAAAGCTTTATCAAGTTTAAAAATAAAATTAGGATGAACATGATCAATAAAATCGGGAGGTTGTTCAACATAAACTTCTTCATTTATAAAACCATTTAAAAATGCATTTTTACATCCATTTGAAAAAGTTTAAAATTTTTAAAAGAAGCAAAAGCTAGTGTCATCCGTATGGCTTCAAGCCGTGCTACGGGTGCAAAGGTCTCCTCAAAGTCAATTCCTTCAACTTGAGTGTAACCTTGGGGCATTAACCTAGCTTTATTCCTAATAACATTTCCTGACTCATCCATCTTATTCCTAAAAATTCACTTAGTACCAATTATTGGTCTATCATGGGTCTAGGAACAAGATGCCAAACTTGGTTGCGCTCAAATTGATTGAGTTCTTCTTGCATAGCTAGCAACCAATATGAGTCACCCTCGGCTTCGAGGATGTTTTTGGGTTCAAAATGAGAAATGAATGCAAAGTTACCACACAAGTCATGGAGTTTGGAGCGAGTTGTTACCCCTTTAGATACATCACTTATGATGAGATCCTTGGGATGATTTGCAGCGAATCTCCAATCTTTCGGAAGTAGTTGAGATTGTTCCACCTCTTCCTTTGAACTTCACCAATAAGTTCTTGCTTTTCTTCTTGAATGGGTGAGTCCTTCAAGGAAATTTTCTCCATGTCCTCACCTAGTGAGTCAATCTCTACAACATTCTCAACAACAACATTAGATTCTTCAAATTTAACATGCATGGATTCTTCAATAGTAAAAGAAGATTTATTGAATACTCTATAAGTTTTGCTAGTAGTAGAATATCCAACAAATATTACTTCATAAGCCTTAGCATTAAATTTACCCAAGTTATCTTTAGTATTTAAAACAAAACACTTGCATCCAAAAACTTTGAAATATGAAACATTTGGTTTTCTTAAATGATAAATTTCAAAAGATGTCTTGAAAGTATTTTACACAAATAAATACGATTTGATATGTAGCATGCGGTGTTTACAGCCTCGGCCATAGATATTTAGGGAGGTCATATTCACTTATCATAGTCCTAGCCATCTCTTGAAGGGTTCTATTCTTTCTTTCCACTACTCCATTTTGTTGTGGATTTCTAGGACATGACATTTCATGCTTGATTCCCTTTTCATCAGAATAAGTCATGAAGAGTTGGTTAACAAACTCACCACCTCTATCACTTCTTATTTTCAAAATCGAAAAACCCTTTTCTTTTTCAACCCTTTTTCAAAAAATCTTAAAATGCGAAAAAGTTTAATCTTTGTGTTCCTAAAAGAAAATCCAAGTGAAACGGGAAAAATCATCAACTAAAACAAATGCATATCTACTACCATTTAAGCTTTTAGTTTTAGTAGGTCTAAAAAGATCCATATGAATTAATTCTAATGGCCTAGTTGACATGATATCCTTGATTGGTTTGAAAGAAGACTTGGTTTGTTTCCCAAGTTGGCACGCACCACAAATGCGGTCTTTTTCAAGCTTCAAGTAAGGAATACCCTTCACCAATTCCTTAGAATTAATCCTAGCAAGATGATCAAAAGATGCATGTCCTAATCTTCCATGCCAAAGCCACGAAGTCTCATCAAAAGCATTCAAGCATTTAGTAGAACAATCCAAATTAAGCATGTCAATGATATAGACATTATTATCACGAAAACCGGTGAGAATACAATCATTGGTTTTACAATCAAAGATTTTGCAAGAAGAATCATCAAACACAACTTTAAGACCACGATCACAAAGTTGACTTATACTAAGCAAGTTATGTTTAAGTCCATCAACAAGAACAATATTTTCTATAATAGGAGATGCACCAATTTGAATGTTACCTATACCGATGATAGTGCCCTTGGAGTCATCTCCGAAGGTGATGGTGCCACCTTCAATGTACCTTGATAGGGTTGTAAAGTTGTTGATATCTCATATCATATGTCTTGAACAACCACTATCAAGGTACCACCGCTCCTTACGTCTTGGAGCCTTGGTGTGTACCTACATCAAATAATTTAAGACTTGATTTTGGTACCCATATTTTCTTGGGTCCTAAAGTGTTAGTGTCATGAACCCACACAAGATTATTAGATCTAATTATTTGATTATAGCAAAATTTAGCTAAGTGGCCATTTCGACCACAATAAGTACATCTATAAACTTTTCCATATTTAAATGCATAATGAGTGTGTGGCTTACTAGCATGTGACTTGTGTGCATGAGTAGTTTCAACATGTGAAGTGTTGACATGGTGAGCATTTTTAGCATGGGTTGTTTTATCATTCTTAACATGTGGAGTGTGCTTCTTTGAAAACATTTCCTCTAATTTCTTAGTATTAAAAGCACAATCTTTTAAAAGATTTTCAAAATCAATAATTCTTATTTTTAACAAAGAAAATTCATTTTCATCAACTTTTAGAATTTAGCTTTACAAGTAACTTTATAAGCATCAAATTCTCTTTTAGTTGAAATAAAATTAGAAGAAATTTCTTCCTTTTCTTTTGAAACAATTGCAAGTTGGTTTTTAAGCAACTCAATTTCCTTTTCAATTTAGAGCATTCTACCTTTTTGTCATCAAAACTTTCAGAAAGTTCAACAAAGGCATATTCTAACATTTCTCTACTTATTTCATTTTCTTTATCAAGAGGTTGAGAGGTTACCGTGGGTGTGTTTGCCATGAAACACATATTTGTCGTGTCCACCTCATCTTCGGACTCGCTTTCTGAATCCCAAGTGGCTTTGTATGCTTTCATTTTAACCGGCCTCTTTTGCTTGAAGGAGGAAGTCACCTTTTTCTTGAAATCCGGGCAATCGGCCATAATGTGTCCTGGCTTCCGGCAATTGTAGCATATGATTCTTCTCTCCTCCTTCCCTTCCACTTTCCTTCTAAAGTTGAGTTTATTCTTACGGTACATCCTCTTCACATTTCTTACTAGAAGAGATAGCTCCTCATCATCTTCTTCATCTTCTTCATCGTCGTCAATAGTGGAGGAAGACTTGAAAGCTATGGACTTCTTCTTTTGAGGTACCGCTTCTTCTCTTGCCTTCTTTTTCATCTCATGAGTCTTAAGGTTTCCAATAAGACTTACGAGATCCTTTTCATCTTTATCATTCAACTCCTTTAAGGTGGTAGCCTTGATCTCCCATGATGAAGGAAGAGCTCGAATCACTTTGCGCACCTTTTGATCATTGCTTATATCATCACCTAGAGAAGAAAGAGCATTGGTAATCTTAGTAAACTTGGTAATCATAGAATCAATAGACTCATATTCAAGCATTTTAAAACTTTCATATTGGGACCTCAAGAGATCTATTTTAGCTCTCTTTACTTGTGATGTCCCCTCGTGTGTGACCAATAAGTGTTGCCAAATCTCATAGGCGGATTGGCAATGTATAACCCGTGTAAGATCATCCTCATTCAAAGCGGTGAGAAGGGAATTTTGAGCCTTAGAATTAGCCTCATATTCTTTGTAGGTAAGTCGGACCAAGTGCTCTCCTCACTATCGGGTCTACTATAGGATTTGGTCAAGGATTTAGCAACTAAACTACCTAGGGATTGTAGAAAGATAGTCATCCTAACCTTCCAAATGGGGAAATTGAGTCCATCAAATTTAGGAGGGGTCTTAATGTTGTCGGCCATTTTTACTAGTGTATGAATGAAAGAATGCAAATAGTGATTAGCAAATTTTAGGATCTCTCTAAGGATGTGAAGCCAAAAACTAGAGTTCTAGCTCTGATACCAATTGAAATCACCTAGAGGGGGGTGAATAGGTGATAATGCTAATCAATGCACAAATAAAATAAAAAAATTGTGATGCAACGATTACCCAAAATAAGACTAGAAGCCGAATACCTCGTGAAGGGCTCCGAACTCCTTCCTCGTGATTCCTCTAGATAAGAGTTTGAGGTGCGTATTGCAATCTTGTTGTATGAGTATTTGATTGATAGAATGAATATGAAACAAGTGAATATAGCAATCAATATGTAGAACAAGTACAATGTAGCAATGAATATGAATAGCAAGTAAATGAAGCAATGAATAAGAAGCAATAAATATAAAGCAAGGAATTAAAACAAGAAGCAAGTAAACCAAACGCAAACACCGAGAATTTTTTTGAGGTTCGAGCACCCAGCTCTACGTCCCCGCCTTCACCCAGAAGGATTTCTAAGCACTATAACTTCAAAAAGAGTTACAATCACACCGAAGTACCCAACTCCACAATCTCAAGTATAAGTATTCTCTTGGTGATCAAAAGACAACAAACTCTCTTTTGAAAAATCCTTTTCCCTTACAAAAGCCCTGTAGAACAATGAGTAGGATTGAAGCTCTAGTATTGTAAGTGAGAAAAAGAGAAAGAATTTGAGAGAGTTTTGAAACTGAAACTTCAGAAATGAGAGAGATTTTTCAGCACAAAAACCAAGAACAAAACTCTTTAGAAAGCTCTTTAAACTTTGAATATTTTTCAAAATGATTGTTGTTTTTTTTTTCATAACCCTAATCACCCCTATTTATAGGATAGAGCTAGGGATTAAAGGGTAAACTAACAAAATAGTCATTAGGAAGTATTTGACCCAGAAAATAGCCCCTAAACTCGTTTAGAAACAAAAGAGACAAAATAAAAACGTGTTTAAAAAGTAGCTGTTATGGTTGAAAACACAGCCTCGGTCGACCGGCCGGTCGACCGGTTTCAAATAAAAAGAGCCGTTGCAGCCCACGGTCGACCGCTCGGTCGACCGCAACAAACAGAGAGTTGTTGTCTTTCAGTTGGCCGAAGGTCGGTCGACCGAAATGGGGTCCGGTCGACTGCTCGGTCGACCGGGAAACATGCACACATGCACGCACCCAACGGTCAGAATCCCGGTCGACCGGTCGGTCGACCGATCTGACCTGACATAGAGTCGGTCGACCGGTCGGTCGACTGGCTCAGGTCAAAAACTGAAATTTTAAAAGGATTTTGAGGAGATTTTGATGGTTTACAAAATAGTTTTGATCAGAACTATGTATAATACATAAAATTGAGTTTATAAGCAAAAAAACTATATTTAAAAATATTTTGTACATATATATAGGAGAAATTTTTAGAAATGACATGAGCGCAAAAACTAGTGTGTGTAGGGATTTTGAGCTTCAAACCTATTCACTATTCTTTAACACAGCTATAAAACTAAAAACAAATCTAATGAAGTCTCTTGAGCAAAAATGAAGTCTTGAGCCATGTAATGCCTTGTTAGAGCCTTCTCTTTTATGGACATTCCTCTTGTGCCATATGCCTTGTTTGCTTCATGAACCTAGAAAATCTTTGCAATAGCTAAGCAATGTCCTTCAAAAATGGTACTAACCTGAAACTTATCTTGAACAAACTTATTAGTACCATATAGCTTGTATTTGTTTTGTTATCATCAAAACTTTAAACAAATGTAGAGTGTAACTCTTGGGCCAGCATAATGCATATGCATATACATAATGATCGTTTTTATGTTGATTTATGTCTCGTTTTATGCTTCATGTTTTGAATATATGTTTAAATGTTAGTTTTCATTAATACTAGGATATATATTTGTACATATAGTGGGACACAAATAGATCATTATACGTTTGTGCTTGAATGCTCATTTGTACCCATTAGATGCGCTAGTATAGTCTAGTTTTGATGATTCATACATTTTAACATGTATTCCCCATTTTGGACATGTTTTATGATCATGTGGTTTCACTTCGTGTATATGTTTATTTTGCCAAACTTTAAGATATACATGTATACCCCTTGAGTCATTTGCTTTTCATGCAAATCTTTATTATGAACTCAATTGTGTTTAGGGATATGTATGTATACTTCTTGTTTTGTCAAAACATACATATGCCTTGAAGTATATATTATTTTTAGTGAAAAATTAGTTTAACGATTTTCATGTTTTCCATGTTTAGCTTCATGTATATGTCCATCTTGTCCAAATTATTGATTATGCATATACATCTTTTGAGCCACGTGCCTTCATGCATATACATTTGTGGACTCGCTATGTTTTGGATATATATGTATACTTTAGTTTGTACTTGACATACATATGCCTTGAAGAAATCGAGTTTTTATGATTTTCATGTATTGAGGAACTTAGAGCTTGAATGTCTATTTTCATAATTATATGTTTTCACATATACCTTGTACACTCACCTACTTATTGTCTTCTCATGATTTTATTTTCATGAGCATGATATGGGCTTTATGGACTTTGAGTGTTTAGTGACCATGTGATTTACATTTGTTTCATGAAATATAATTTTGTTTTATTCCTTGCTTAAAAGATTTCGTACTAGTTTTCATGTTTTTCCATTTAACTAGTTGCGATATTCTTCATTATGGTAGAGTTTTCAGACATGCTATATTTTTCAAACCTATTTTTGAAAACCCCTACCTTTCACGGGCGGTTGGATGGGAGTCCATGCCTTGTGTGCTTTTATTTAAAATCATTTTTAAACATGTGCATGAAATGGGTGGTAGGTAATATGAGGTATACACGTCATATTATTATTATTTCAATTTGGTATCATTGAACTTTTTCAATTGGTATCAATATTGACATTTTTGTATACTCATATATTGTTTTGTGTATGTATGCTTTCATTTGGTATCATCTATTTTGATTGGTACTCATTTTTCATACACCTATACATGTTTTATTTGTGCTTACTATATCCCTATATTGTTGAGCACAAATTTTGATTATGCAAAGCTTGATTTTTTAATGACTATCATGTTTCAATTGACTAGTTTTCAATTGGTATTCAATACAAGCTTATGCACCGTTTTATTTGGTATTTCATAAAAGGGGGAGAAAATTCGTATCTTATCTTTCAATTGGTATTTTGTTTACCTTTGGTATTTCACTCCCACATTTTATGATAATTTTTGGTATCAAGATGCTTATTTATTTACTCACTATTGGTATCAAGATTTTGTTTACTTTCAATTGGTATCAATTGATCTATTTCTTTCAATTGGTATCCATAAAAAATTTTATTGGTATCTTAAAATTTGATTTACTAAGATATCTCAAAATTTGTTTTATTGAGAAAATTCAAATTTGTGTTTTAATAAGAAATGTTAAAAATGTTTTGATATGATTGCATATATGCAAGGGGAGCTTAACATCTCTTCTACATATAGATTCATGTTGAGTGTATCTTATATTGAGGAGCTTGACAACTCTTCTTTATGTGATACACGTGTATAGGGGGAGCTTCACATCTCTTCTTATGCATTGCGTATTTTGTGTTATGTGAATTAGGGCTTGTCATCCTTTCTTCATGTAATGCATATATGTAGGGAAGTTAACTTAGCGTCTTCCTCTTCATGAATGTATATCGCATATATTCTTATTATTGATTTGTTTAATATTACCCCTTTATTGATTCTTTGTTTCGAACAAAAAGGGGGAGAAGAATTTGTTGGTTTTGTTTTTACTTTAACCCCTTTGTTAATGATTGACAAAAAGGGGAGAAGTATTTTAGTATATATGCATGTTTTCGGAAAAAGGATTTATGTTTATGCATATATTGAATTTATGCATCTTACAATAAACAAATAAATATGTGAGAAAAATGATTTGGAGAAAAAGGGGGAGAAAGTTTTATGGTTGATTTATGCATGTTTCGTTTTATGGTTGATTTATGCATGTTTCTCTCTCCTAATTGATGCATACATTTGCTTAGTATCATATGCTTCATTGAATATCTTATTTTTATTGTGATGCATGAGTTAAGGGGAGCTTCTTTGAAGCTTAACTTTAATCCATGCATATATAACTCCATAATTTTTGTCATCATCAAAAAGGGGGAGATTGTTGGCCCAGAGGCCTTCCACTCTAGTTTTGATGATGATTAACTCATGTAGTTATGTTTACTAATAATCTTGTGATGTTTAGTTTCAGATCCTAATCAAGATATTAGTAGGTGATTAGCTTCAACAAAGGTGTTTTGGAGCTTCTCACATAGTGATTCAAGAGCCCGAGCATAAAGATCATATATAGCACTCGTTAGAGTAAAGCTCAGTGGATCACGGTTTGGATCGAGTCAACTTGAAGATGGAGATCGTCAAGAAGACTTAGTTATCCTAATTTAGTTTGTGTTATAGATCCATGTGTAAAGATTAGATAGTGTGATATGCTCAAGTACACAATACATACACGTTTCATGTTTTGGATTTAGTTTTCCGGTTTTTGGTTTAACCGATATTGGTTTTCGTGAATAGTTAGATCAAAACAAGTTTACTTGGTTTTATGTATATTAGATGTGTTCTATATACATGCATGCTTAACTTCCTAGACAATCTTATTTTGACTTACCTATTCATGTGGCTTAGGTTTTGGTATTTTAACAAAATATATTTTGGAATTAAAGTAAAAAACAATGATATGTATATGTTTCATGTATATTGGACCTATATCCATATGCAACATGCTTTAAAATGATTAAGTATCTTGTTTTTGTATTTGGATATGTTTTGGACAAAGTTTATTTGAAAAATCAAAGTTTGGAAAAATACAGTTTTTAGTTTTCGGTAATTTTTCCATAACACCAAAATGGTTTAAAATGTTTGATATTTGTGTTGAAATTTTTAATACATGTTTGTATATCATATAAAATGTTAGAAACTATTTTTGTGGAATTTTTAGAAGATTTATGGAATTTTTAGAATTATTTAAACAAGTTTTTCTGTCCCAAAACAGAACCTGCCAGGCTTTGGCGGTCGACCGGGCCCAGAGTCGGTCGACCGGTCGGTCGACCGATGTGCACAAACTTGTGCACATTGGCACGGTCGACCGGGTCGGTCGACCGGCTAGAGAGCTTTGCTCTCTAGATTTGGGCGGTCGACCGGACGGTCGACCGGTTGCTTCCAATGGTCAAAAATATGACCGTTGGCGGTCGACCGGCCGGTCGACTGCCAGCCGCCAAGAGCTGAAATTAGCTCTAACGGCTAGTTTTTAGATTGGGGTGTATATATATCCCATTGTTTGAGCTTTTTGCTAAGTTTTTAAGTGCAAAATTTACAGAGTTTCTCCAGTGTTTTAAACAAGTTTTCAAAAGTGTTTTAGTGCCAAAAAGATCCATCTTATTTGTTTTAAAAAGTGTTTTGGTTATTTCAAAGAAAATAGGTTTTTGGGAATTAGTTTCATGATCTACAAATCTATATCTATTTGGTATTTTCCCAAGAGATTTTCTTTGATCAAAAATACTTTGTTTTCCACACTTGAGCTATATCATTCTATCCTATTTTATAGGATCTTTATTTGTGGAAAAATTGAGTTTGTGGTCTTTTGTGATCACCTTGTTGTAAACCCTTTTTCTTTGTAGTTATCCCTCTTTGGTAGAGGTTGATTTGGGTTGTGGTTAGCTCCCTCTAGTGAGAGGTGGAGGCTTGTGTTGAGATCCCTTTTCGGTAGAGGGTTGGATTGGTGGAGTTCGGTACTCCGGTCTTCGATAGACCCTTTGTATTGCCTCGGTGGAGGTTGTATTGGTTGAGAGAGGAGTTCGATACTCCTAGTGGATTGGAAATCCTTCTCGGTGAAGGCGGGGACGTAGAGCTCGATGCTCGAACCTCGAAACACATCTTGTTGTTTGCGTTTGATCCATTGACTCTAAACTCTCTCTTTATTTGTGCATTGCATCATTCATATTGTCATATCTTATATGCTTGTGTTGTGCCTTGCATTGATTCATATTGCTTATTCCTATATTCTTGGTTGTGTTTGCTTGTGTGCCTCACTTGTGCTTAACCACGAGAGCTTCATATAGCGCCTCAACTCTTATTCAGAGGAATCAAGAGGAGTTAGTCCAGAGCCCTTCACGGGGAATTCGGCTACACTCGTTGATTGCACTAAGTGTTGTTACAATTTAGTTTTAATTTTCGCATTTTGTTCATTAGATTAGCCTTATCACCTATTCACCCCCCCTCTAGGTGATTTCAAAACCTCTAGATATAGGCCAGTCGCCCTTGCAATCCTCTAAGCTCTCTAAGATTCCTTGGAGGTTACATCTCTTGGACGACATGGACTTTTCTTGGTCAAGGTGGATTCCTTGGATGTTACAATAAACCAAAGAAATTTATCACTGGCTACCCTAAGAAGGATTTGGTGAGACTCATCTTCAATTAATGCGCCCGCATGATATCGAATACTATCTTCAGATCTGCTATGTGATCGCCTTTGGTACAGCTTTTCACTGTAATATCATCTACAAAGCATTCAACTATTTTGCGTATATGCTCGTGAAAAATTGCATTCATAGCTCTCTGATATATCTCTCCTGCATTCTTCAATCCAAAGGGCATCATAGTATAGCAATACATCCCTAGTGGTGTCCTGAAGGATGTATGCTTCTCGTCATCATGGTACATCTTAATTTGATTCTATCCAGAGAATCTGTCCATGAAGAACATTCATTCGAACCCACATGTGTTGTCGATCATTACATCCGTGATTGGAAGGGGGAACTCATCGTTAGGACACACCTCATTTAGATCATGGAAATCAATGCAAATTCAGATCTTCCCATTCTTCTTGGTGACGGGAACGATATTAGCTACCCAATCAGGGTGTTATTCTTCCCTAATGAAACTAGAGTCCATAAGCTTCTTGACTTCCGATTGGATCGCTTCCATTATCTCTGGACGGAACTGTCATTATTGTTGCTTGACGAGCCTAATGTCCGGATTGTTGTTAAGGTGATGCATAACCACTTGAGGGTCGAGCCCAAGCATATCCTCGTAGTTCTAAGTGAAAATATTTTTGTACTCTCGCACAAGAGATATTAGATCTTCCAGCTCGGGTGGTTCGCGTTGTTCAAAGAGAATATCCCAGAGAGTATTTAAGTGTTTGATTCTAGGATCTGTATCGACTGGATTATTTTTTCCATTTTCATCTTCCAGGTGGCATGTTGAAATCTTGTTTACCAAAAGTTTTTTGAAGATGTTGCCGACACTGACATCTGACACCCACGATGATGTGCTTGATGAGTAATTATAATGTAATGACCCTTCAGACTCAGAGGCTGACAAGATTGGAGTTGATACATAGCCCAACCCCATGTGAGTTCGATGATAATAATCAGGGACTTTCCCTTTTGGAACAAAAGATCGAAGCAGTATTCTCCTTCCTTTGCCGAAGTTCAAACTAAGACCACTTGTTAGGTTATACCCCATGTTCTTCATCATTCTGAGTACATTTGACTCATAATGAGAAAACTGAGGAAGTTCAGTCTCACTTTTCGAGTCTTCGTAAGTTTGTTGGTTTGGACTCGATTCTTTCAAAAAGGATCAGTTTTTTGACCTTTGCGTCTTGTTGGTGTTTTCCATTATGTTCGCAAAGGGGGAAAACTTACAATAAAAGATTTGAGGAGCTAAATTACAAGTATTCTTAAAAAGATTACAAGTAGATCTCCTCAGAGATTCTGGAGAAGTGTGCCGATAGGAGTCTGGTCAGCGCGCGACCACTTTGTCCCTTTGACGATGCGAGCGATGAGATTCCCTTCTCGCCTGGTTCCGGGAATCAGAGAATAGAAGGTTGATAGAACCCTCTTGCTGCTTCTCAAAGTCGCCTTCAATAAGGAATTCCTTCTCGCCTGGTTCCGGAGATTCCTTGAGAAGAAGGACGATGTTAGGGTATCAACACCCTGGATAGAGAAAGCAATTCTCTAAAAGGTCTCTGAATTCGAGAGCGCACGGTGCGTTATGAAGAAGCCTCTGCTTGTGGAGTCCTCTTTTTCTCCGATCGATCGATCCCCTCTCCTTGTACCCCTAGCGGGCTATTTATAGGGAGAGCAAAGGGTATAACCGTCCCTTGAAAATATGGAAACAGATTGAATCAAATCTGTTTAAATCTGGAAAGTAGCCTTGCTGCGAGGCTAGGATCAGCTTCTGCGAAGCTAGAATTGGTAGGTCGGTTGATCTTCTTGATCCTTTCCATATCGTTGGAGGATTTCCCCTGATCTTCCTACTCGTTTTTAGGAGAGTCAAGAGATTATGGCAATCAACTGCCAAATTTGATCTCTGATTTGATCTTGATTGGATTTGATCTGATTGGATCCGATCTCATCTGGAGATTTGATTGGTTAAAGGTTGACCATAGCAGACCAATAGCGGCGCTGCCCGCTTTGAACTCATAGCGGAGCTAGAGTCGGTTTCTGGCGAAGTCCGAAAGAAACCCTTTGGCAGAGCTGGAAGTCCTCTGTGGCGAAGTTTGCGAGTTAGCTTCTTGGCGAGGCTTAGAGTGGCTTCAAGGCGAAGTTGGGTGATATTAGCCTTTCAAGCGAGGCTATCCCTTTGGGCTCATGCGATGCTAAGTGTTAGCACCTTAGACCTGCTGAGGTCTGTTTAGAAACAATCCGGGTTCACTGTCTGCTTACTGGATCAGTGGAGTCCAAGTTGCTTCTTTGTCTCTCGGGGATGGGTGAAAACTGGTCTTCAGCTCGTCTGTCACTTGTCTTTTGTAAATGTCAACAAGTTTAGACATTGTTCAGACCAATGAGAATCTTGTCTTTTTTAAGTGTCAACAAGACCCCCTTCAAAGTTTTCGAAGGTCTGCAATGGCTCAGACTTCAGAATACTTTGAACTGCTTTGATCGGTGGTGTGTGGAGTATGAACGTCGCCATGATGGTTGAGTTCAGCTTTGCTTTAGATCCTGCTTTGGGATGTAGATTCGCCGAAGAATCATGTAGACTCGCGTCTGGGTAGCTTCACGGCTAGGTAGCTCCGCATCTGGGCTTCTGGAGATACGTTCGCCCTGGAGCATTTGTCGCTTTCTCGAGGCCAACTGCCGTGGGCTGGTTACGAGGAGGATTACTCCTTTCTTCGCGCTGATCGAGGGATATATTCTCTGATTTGCACGTTTCTAAGGGAGGATATTCCCTTTCTTCAAGGCGCAATGAGTGCCTTTATGAGGGAGACGTTTCTCCCTTTGCACGGTTCCAAGGGAAGCCTCCTATTCTCAAGGCGCAGTAAATGCCTTAAATGCGCTCGTGCTTCCACGCTTGAGGCGGCAGCGCTCAGGCCATGGGGCCTATAAATAGGACACTTGAGGTCCTCTGAAGAGAAGCGATCTGCTCTTCTTCTTCTCTTCTCTTGGTTGAGAGAGATACTCAGATCTCTGAATTAGTGGGAATGCCCACTCTGGTTATTATCCAGCCAAGGACTGGTAAGTCTTGATCATTCAACGACTTCACCGATTTTAGGGAATTCATCTCCCTTAATTCAGCTTTAGCGGCTGCTTCAGGGATTAGCTTCCCTTGTTCTCCATTTAACTGATCTGCGGAGAAGGATTTTGACATAGCTTCTCCAACGAAGCTATCATTCTGACTTGATCACAGAAAGATCATTGCATATTAAGTCCGCTGCACAGGCAGAACTTGGGACCTGGTATCTTCAAGGTTGAGCCAGTCTTGCCATATAGGTGAGGCTAAGACTGTGTCCCATAGGATCAGTCTGGCTTCGCCATATAGGCGAGGCTAGGACTTGGCGTTTGCTGAGCTAGCCCATCACTGTTGTGCAAGCGAGGCTTATCCTCTGCTCCAATCGAAATCGGATTGCTTCGCCCCAAAGAATTTGGCTTTAGCGCTTTTGCAGTATCTTTTGTGTTTAACTGCTAACTTGCTCCAATTTGCATTGCAGTGAGCTATGTTCGCCGATCTTGTGTCTTGATGAAAGAGACCGAAAAGTTGCCTTATGCTTCCCCAGTTGAAGCTTTACTTTTAAGCAGGAGGAACAACTTGGGGCAGCTGATGTGTGTCCCAGAGGCTATTGGCAGCCTCTTATCCGAGATGATTCGTTCTGAGGCGAGGCTGGTGGCCGCTTATCCAAGATGATCCACTTCGGGAGGGCGGATGTCACACCTGTGAGATCACTAACATCACTGCCAATTCCCATTATAGGTGATCTATCGTGTTGGCAGTGATAAGTTCATTGCCAATTTTCATCAAAGGTGATCCAGCTTCCTGGTGGCAAAATGTACCATTTTTGTGGAGAATTATGGCCGTGTTCTCGTGGCACAACTGGTTATGGCCTTGTGCAGGAGGAAGGCCTTTCGTGTCCAGTTGGTCTGGTCTGGAAGCAGATAAAACCACTTGTATGCCTTTTGCGCAAATGATCCTGCTGAGCAACTGAATCTGTTGTATGAAACAAACCTTGATGTAATATCAATGTACCTTTGCTCTTAAATCAATGAAAGTTTATCTTCTGCTCATCTGATTTTTGCCTGCCTTCATTGAGAATTTGGTCATAGCGGGGCTAAACTTTGTGCAGAGTTAAGGACAGGGTCCTTTTTGAATGAGCTTCGCACGATGCTGGCATATCGGCGAACTATGCCCTTAGAGGGCTAAGGCCACCTTTTTGGCGAAGTTCTTGATGAACTTGTGCGAAGTCCGCACTTTGGTTCATTTAGCGAAGTTAAGCCTTAGTGGCTGAATCAGCGCTTCTCGGGAAGGCGCTTTAGGCGGCGTTTCAAATTAATTTGAGACGACAGCCTGTACTGTTTTCGAGGCGTCGTTTCAGGCGCTGATTGGCCTTTAAAAGTCCGATTGGACTGTAGAGAGGACAGATCTCTTCACTTGAAATTTTTTTAGAGACCTTTAGCCTCTTCTTCCTCTTCCTTCTTCTTCAAGAATTCAAGAACTTCCATAGTTCTTCAATGGCGCCCAAGAGACGAGCAGGAAAGAAGTGGCAACTTCTGCAGCGGAGGGTCCTTCTCCTCCTCCGGTCATCGAACGACCAATCGCCGGTAGGGAACTTTCCTTTTCGATTAGAGACTGCCGTCTCTCTTTTAAAGCCGATGTCTGGCTGTCTTTGGATAAATCCAACATGAGAACAATCATGGTCTCATGATTTTAGAGAGTCCAATTCCCTGATTTTACCTTGATTTCTTGATCGGGAGTCCAAGAACTGAAGAGTTCTTCTTCAAGCTTCCAAGCGAAGTTAACCTTTAGGCAGTTCACATCCTGTTGAATGACAGGATGCGAAACTGTCCTTTGAAATTTAACAAAAAAGGACCATAATGCCCTTCTGACGAAGTTATCCTTCGAGGTTTTGTCACATCTTGCTATTTGTAGCTAAGCTTCCAGACCGAAGCTAACACTTGGATGTTTTCCTGCATCCTGTCCTCGCGTGGGACGCGGAGTTACACTGCAGCTGCGAAGCTAAGCTTCGGGATGAAGCTATCGTTTAGATCGATCCTTGCTCAGAGGGCGAGGCTATGCCTTGTCAAATTTTGCGTTCTGATTTTAGCCCTCTTTCGACTGATGAACTAATCATAGTTTCTCTTTGTTCCTACAGTACACTATACTCCTGGTCCTTCAAATAACCTGTTCGGGATGACCATGGGATCGGATGGCAATATCAGCTTGCAATTTCAAGGGCAGGCTTCTCTGTTCAGTGAGCGGAGCTCCATCGTTCGGGACACGGTCATTCATAGTGGTGATCAATATACCACGAGGAGTATCCTGACCACAGCTCCTCTTGAAGACATTGACCGTCAAGTTTATAGGAAGCCCGATTTCATGTTCGGGGATGCCGCGCCAGACCCTGACCACAAACTACATGTAGGGGAAGGGCAGTGGATTTTTCAGTTGGATGGGAGAGGTTCTACCTTCCGTCCAACAAGCGCCATTTTTCTTTGTCTTCCTTCCAGTGCGTGAAGCAGGCTCGGAAGATGTCATGGGAAGTGAGCCGGAGTACTGACTCTGTTCACATAGGAAAATTGATGCTTCAATCTCCTGGCTATGCAAGAGCGGGGCCTCCTTATTGCATAATGGGCCTGCATCCTGGGAATGTGTCGCCAGACATCCCAGTGGGAGAAAATCCTGCAGTGGCGTTGACCTTTGGCAACCAATTCTTCAAGGTTAATGGGAACTACCCAGCTACTGACTTCAGGACTCCAGGCTGGATTCACCCTCCAAAGGCGTGGTGGGTGAATTTGACTACCTACATCCTTGCTCATTTCGAGGAGGATTTGGAGAGGATAAACCTCTATGAGGCCGTCAGGGCGACCTGTTACGATATTGAGATGAATGTGGCGTGCTTCTACGCCATCTTTGAATTGTATTGCCCAGCTTCCGGGACCTTCTTTACCCCTGTTGGTGAATTGGGCATGGCCCAGCATGAGATGTGGGAAGTCTCTGCTCTGCCTTTTGGATCTCTTCCCTATGAAGAATACTTCCCGTGCGAGTCAGAATTGGCTCTTCGGGAGAAGCAGGAGCCTGCTTTGTTTGAGACCTACCGGGAGTTAATGTGCCACCTGTACATTTGCTCCAGTATGCATGGGGGCAGTAAGAGAACCTCTTACAGCTTGAAGAGTTGGGGAGATTATTTGTTCCAAATATGGAGAACACTCCTGAAGCGGCTCAATGCGGAGTTGCTGATGAAGACATCTTTGACCGGATGCAAAAGCACTCCCAAGGGGATCTAGTTGTGAAGGAAGACGATGGTCCCTATGAGCAGGGTGATGTTCTTCGAAGCTTCCATCATCAGG
The DNA here is from genome assembly GCA_038442645.1 of Agave tequilana. Lineage (NCBI taxonomy): Eukaryota > Viridiplantae > Streptophyta > Magnoliopsida > Asparagales > Asparagaceae > Agave > Agave tequilana. The sequence goes on along the minus strand of JAVJIF010010127.1, from coordinate 70,448 downwards.
CTCGCAGGCCGATGTCCCGGAAGCACTTCTGGCTGGTTTCCTAACAGTCTGGCTGAAGAGGTACGTGGTGCCGTCTTCTTCGGGTGACATCGTTCATCCGACTGTTTTGTTGCCTGCTGTTCGTTTGGTTCATGGTCGTCCTCTGGGACTTCTTTCAGCCATGGTGTGCTGTATCCAGAGAGGCCTTCGTGCATTAACGGAGGCTTTTTGCAGGCCACCAACGACGAAGCGTGGAAAGGGGACCACTTCGCCCCGCGACGGACCTAACCCCAGAATAGGTCTGCCGTATACTTACTTGATGGCGTGGTTCGCCTTGCATTGTCCTTCTCTAATCGAAGCCGGAGAGGATCCCCCGCAAGATGTTCGAATGGCGCTCCTCCGCCGATTCGAAGGATGCTCATGGCAGAAGACTTACGTGGCTGAGGCCCGTAAATTAGTACGTCGCTATGACGTCTATAGTCTCTTCCGCTGTTTTCCCCGTATTCGGGGTGCAGGCTATGGGGAAGAGTTCAAAGATGGGGAGGGGCATTCGTCCCTGAGTCGGGGAGTCTTTGAGTGGCTGGTCAGTATCCGGCCTTCACATCTATTGTACCGGAGCGGGGATAGCTGCTACTTGGAGCCTTATGTCCCAAGTCGGTTTGCTCGACAGTTTGGATATGACCAACTGTATGTGGGCAACCCGAATCTCAATTTGGCTTTCATGGGGAGCCTTATTGATGGGGCCCATGCTTGGCGATTCTTTACCGCAGGCGGTACCGGGGCGCAGCTGCGTATGCCGTTAAAGAATCCCAATCTCCTAATGACCCTGTGCTTTTGCCAGTGGTACGCCACTTCCAACTCCACACCTCTTGGGTTCAATGCTAACAGCTCTGGTGTGAAGTTAATTTCTCAGCGGCTGAGACAGAAGGCTTCTGATAAAAGGGAAGGCAAAAGGGTTCGCACTCCAGGTATAGAGGAGTTTGTTGCTGTGGAAGACAGCGAGGCTTCAGATGCCGAGAGTCCTCGCTTCGAGGTGGGAGCGGGGGCTGAGACTCCTGCAACTGGCTCTGGTGTGATGGGGACGGCTCCTTCTCGTTGTATAGAAGAAGTAGAGGAAGAAGATTCCGAAATCCACTTCAAAAGAAAGCGGGCAGGTAGCTCCCGTAGGAAATCATTGGCGAAGAAGCCCCGCCGCCAAGCTCCTACGATTGTCGTAGAGGGTCACCCCTCTTCAGCGATTCCTCCTACTGCCCCATTAACAACTGAACCGTCGGTTGCTGAGCCGACTAGCGGTGAATTCGCTCCGGGTCTGGGTAAGATTAATCCGTCCATATAATACGCCTTTTTGTGTATTCCCATTGACTTATTATCAATTCTTCTTGATTGTAGGGGCTGAGGCAGCTGGAGAGCAAGGGGAACATTATGATCCCCTATTTACTTATAGAACTGAGGCTGGTTCTTTTGCCCGTCCGGAGGAGTCCGGAGGTGATGTGGCCGACATTGGCCCCTCGGGCGTTGGGACTTCTAAAGGAAGTCCTGCGGCATCGAGCTCTATTGGGTGGTCCACAGGATACTCGGCAAGCGAAAGCGAGCCGGCCATTCGTGCTGATTCTGCCAAGAATTTTCCGATGGAGCCCCTGGAGACTGATGTGGCTAACGAGATGTTTGAGGCGACATCATCCTTTGGTATTGACCTAACCTCTTGACTTCTTCTGCATGTAGTGTCCCGACTAACTGCAGTCTTGTTACAGGTGTTCGGTCTCAAGATGCATCAGCTTCAAGAGAGCCGGGAGATCTCCCCGAAGGGTCAAGGGGTGACATGAGCGCTTCGACTACGGCTGATGCTGCTGTGCTGGATGCGCTATATGGCGACCTGCCCTCTTATCGGCCCAAGTCAGCCGAAGGACTAGAGGTTGAAGGGGCAGCAGTTCCGGAGTTGTCCTCACTCCCAACTATATCAACGAGTGAGGTGCCACGATTTTGCCAAGTCCGGAGCTGAGGGTGATTACAAGCCCTACTTCCCCAACTCTGGTAGTTGAGCTTGCTGTTCAGGAGATGGTTGCCAGCCCTACCTCAGCGGTGGCTAGCGCACTGATTTTCATGAAGACTCCGCAGAAACCACTGGCAATCTGTCCTGCTATTGATGTTCCTATCGCTCCTTCCACGATAGTGACAACCAGGCCGGTGGATTTTTCTGAAGTTACCTTTCTACCAGAAGTGGCTGAGGTTGAGAACGACTATATAGGTGACCTCGTCGATAATTTTTATAAAGGCTTAGGCGAACTATCGACCTGGTTTTGAAGGGCTCGACTATGCCGTTCTCGAAGTTAAAGGTGGTCCTCTCCGTGGCATCGAAAGTATTCAGAATTTCGAGGGTATCACCAGGCTACTGCTTTGGAACTCCTGGTGGATGAATTTGAGAAGGATGTAGAGGAATGGCGCCGTCTCCGCTGTTCGGACCTGGAGTCTTTAGTTGATGAGCGGTTTGCGCGTCTTGTCGCTCAAAAGCACGAGGCCTGGCTTGCCGCACAAGAGGCTGCTAAGGCTATCTCTTCTGACTTGAAATCCTTGGAAACAAGGCAGGAAGAGGTCGGCAGTGCGATTGACGCCTCCACCAGTGCTCTTCTTGACGCTGAAGACAAGATTGGGAAGGCCGAGGAAATGATCAGGAAAGCAAATCTTATTTTATCCAAGGCTAAACTGGTGCGTCTTGAAGAAACTGCGCGGCTTGAGCAGCTTAAGGCTCAAAATGAAGAGCTCTCACAGCAGGGACTGTCACAGAGGGCAACTTTGGCGGAGGTTGAAGCTCGTCTGACCCAGGCAATGGATTTCAATGAGGCCAAGCTGAGGTTGCAAGCGCTTTCCCAGGCTGCTGATGATAGGAGGACGAGGCTGGACTCCCTTGGAGAGCGGCTCAGATCTTACAGTGTGCGCCTGTAGCTCCATGTACTTTATCCTTTTGGATTGAATGAAAATTTTTTTTTGTCGAATTTCCAATCTTATTCTTCTTTTGAATTGCGATTCCAAATTGTATTGCAATTTCTTGAGAACATAGTTCTTGTTGGATTGGATGATGAGACTTGGCTATCTGTCAGTTCAGAGGTCGCGATGACATAACTGGTTGAGACGCCATCAAGCCCGAAACCGTCCTTGTCGGATCGAAAGATGAGACCTGTCTTTTGTAAATGTCAACAGGGCTCGGAATTGAGACTTAGCTGTCTGCTGGTTCAGAGGTCGCAATGACATAACCGATTGAGACGCCACCAAGCTCAAGGTAGGTGATACTCGTCTTTTGTAAATGTCAATGAGTATCGAGACCTGTCTTTTGTAAATGTCAACAGGGCTCAGAATTGAGACTCAGCTGTCTGCTGGTTCAGAGGTCGCAATGACATAACCGTTTGAGACGCCACCAAGCTCAAGATTGGTGATACTTGTCTTTTGTAAATGTCAACAAGTATCGAGACCTGTCTTTTGTAAATGTCAACAGGGCTCGGTTAAGACTCGGCTGTCTGCTGGTTCAGAGGTCGCAATGACATAACCGATTGAGACGCCACCAAGCTTCAAAAATTGTTGATACTTGTCTTTTGTAAATGTCAACAAGTATCGAGACCTGTCTTTTGTAAATATCAACAGGGCTCGGTTGAGACTCGGCTGTCTGCTGGTTCAGAGGTCGCAATGACATAACCGATTGAGACGCCACCAAGCTTCAAAAATTGGTGATACTCGTCTTTTGTAAATGTCAACGAGTATCGAGACCTGTCTTTTGTAAATGTCAACAGGGCTCAGAATTGAGACTTGTCTTTTGTAAATGTCAACAAGCTCAAAATTGAGACTTGGCTGTCTGCTGGTTCAGAGGTCGCAATGACATAACCGATTGAGACGCCACCAAGCTCAAAAGGTTGGTGATACTTGTCTTTTGTAAATGTCAACAAGTATCGAGACCTGTCTTTTGTAAATGTCAACAGGGCTCGGAATTGAGACTTAGCTGTCTGCTGGTTCAGAGGTCGCAATGACATAACCGATTGAGACGCCGCCAAGCTTCAGAATTTGGTGATACTCGTCTTTTGTAAATGTCAACGAGTATCGAGACCTGTCTTTTGTAAATGTCAACAGGGCTCAGAATTGAGACTTAGCTGCCTGCTGGTTCAGAGGTCGCAATGACATAACCGATTGAGACGCCGCCAAGCTTCAGAATTTGGTGATACTCGTCTTTTGTAAATGTCAACGAGTATCGAGACCTGTCTTTTGTAAATGTCAACAGGGCTCAGAATTGAGACTTGTCTTTTGTAAATGTCAACAAGCTCAAAATTGAGACTTGGCCATCTGCTGGTTCAGAGGTCGCAATGACATAACCGATTGAGACGCCTCCAAGATCAAAAGGTTGGTGATACTCGTCTTTTGTAAATGTCAACGAGTATCGAGACCTGTCTTTTGTAAATGTCAACAGGGCTCGGAATTGAGACTTGTCTTTTGTAAATGTCAACAAGCTCAAAATTGAGACTTGGCTGTCTGCTGGTTCAGAGGTCACAATGACATAACCGATTGAGACGCCACCAAGCTCAAAAGGTTGGTGATACTTGTCTTTTGTAAATGTCAACAAGTATCGAGACCTGTCTTTTGTAAATGTCAACAGGGCTTAGAATTGAGACTTGTCTTTTGTAAATGTCAACAAGCTCAAAATTGAGACTTGGCTGTCTGCCAGTTCAGAGGTCGCAATGACATAATGATTGGGGAAAGGGAGAGTGTGGTAGATTGCACAAATATTCAATTAAAGAAAGAAGGTTTAGAGTCAACCTTAAGTGCTTTGATCACTCCACAATGTATTTAAAACGTTTAATGTACCCTTTTCCAAATCTCCGTGTAGCATAGGGCTATACGAGTCGATTCCTCAGGGAGAGCTTGCGATGGAAGCGTTACGGTTCGAAGTGAAGATAGAAAACGAATGTTCTTCTTTGTTTTAAAAGAATGCAAAAGACATGGAAAAAGAAATGAAAGAATTGGTGGTTGGTGTGTACATGAAATGAAAACTATGAAATAAAATGAAACGAATCGAAGACAAGATTTGCTTGGAAAGGAAACTAAAAGAAAGAAAACTTTGTAGAAGATTTAAAGATGGAGAAAATCATGACTAGCTAACCTTACTAATTTGCTAAACTTACTAAACTCCGTGATGGCGATGCGTGCCTCATGTTGATTCATCGGCAAAGATTTGTCTTGCGTATTGGTCTAGTTGCTTTCCCACTTGGATGACGGGTGATCATTCTTGGACTTGTCTTGTAGCCTCATAGATGTCATAGGCCTTCAAGATAGAATTTCAATAATGGAATCAAAAGAGCGACACTCAAGAGATGCTAAGGAAGAAGATACAACATTCATTAATAGAAGTAAAGAAGTTGTACAACAAATAGCATATGTTTGGTGATCCATCTCCATGTTCCATCAAGGCACTTGTTCTTAAGACAAGGCTCTAAATGAGGCACACATGAATCATATGGAATTACAACAAGAACTTGCCAAGCATGAAAGTAACCCATCGGGGATGAAAAAGACCATACAACTTGCAAGATTAAAGATAGCAATCACCCATGAGTTAGTAGTTAGCAAAGTTTGTGGTTAGCTAGTTATGTTAGAAGAAGTTAGCTAGCCATAAGAAAAGAAAAGCAAAGCATGAATAAAAGTGCAATGAAAGTAAAGCTAGAATTAAAGAAAGCAAGTAATACTAGAAAATGCAATAGAAGAGAAAAGAGAATGGATTAATCCTTGCTTCACAAGTTGTCACTCCTTGGTTTACACAAGCTTTCTCTCTCTTACAATCTCTTTCTTTGCAGAATTTCTAGGGAGGAAGAAGACCTAGAGCACTAAAATCCTAGAAAAAAAACCTATAAAATACAAACTCTATCCTCTAATCTCTCCTCTCTCTCTCTCTCTCCTCTGTCCTCTTCTCTCTGTAAAGACCCTGGTGGTGTATTTATAGCCTCAGAGAGAAGCCTCTGGAACCTGGGTTGTTGGAGAAAATCCCGGGCTCAACAGCCTTGTAACTGCCGCAGATCTGCGGCAGTTGCCGTGGAATTGCGGCAGTATCTTGGCCGTTGAGGCCGAGATTTATGGTGCGAGTTTGTTACAGGTTGTTAGCCACGTGGTCCTTCTGGAAGTTTGAATTGGCGCGTGGATTTCTCCAGATCCTGGCCTCAACTTTTGGGCTCTCTTTTGGGCTTTGATTTATTTTCCTTTAATTTTTGATAATTAAAGGGATTTTGGGCCTTTTCTCAATTAGAATATGGACCTGCAAAAATAGAGAGAAAAAGATTAAAAAATCACATTTTTATTTACAATATGCATGGTATGGATGTGGTAAAATATGCAAAATTGAATATCAATCACATAACTGGTTGAGACGCCATCAAGCTCAAGAATTGGTGATGGAACTTGGGAATAGGTCTCGTTTTCACGAGAGAATCACTGTCATAGGCTTAATGTTAACGTAACAGCGGAATATATTTGTGGCCTTACCATTCTATGGATGAGAATTGGTAAGTGACTTTGGAGGTCTCGTCCTCACAGGGAGAAACGAGGGAATTGCTGTCATAGGTTTAATGTTAACGTAACAGCGAAATGTATATGTGGTCTTACCATTCTATGGATGAGAATTGGTAAGTGACTTTGGAGAGGGAATCAAATGGGAACGGGTCCCTTAGGATTTTTAGCAAACCCCCAGCTGTCAACGGGTTTGATATGCCTTTACCAACTACCGTTTGAATTGGGCTAGCCATGCCATTCCCCTCAGCATGATGAGTTGTCGAGGATTTATGTTGGGCTTGCAGGCCAACATTTTCCTCTATCCTTAATCGTTAAGGATGTCGGATTATCTGGTTAATATATGCATAACCTTGATTCTCCTTCGGGACAGCCAGTACGTGACCAGGTTCCCACTGGTTTACAGTTGTATTATCTCGCTTGGAGGAAGAGAAAGGCTCTCTTTGTGTGTACTTTGAACACGGAGATCTTGATCAGAGGTGTAGTATTAACTTGATCATGAGAAGGATCCTTGATTAAGGATAATACTTCTTTAAGAACTTGCCATTGATCGGCATCATGAGTAGGTCGCCACCTGAGGTCATAAGGCGGTATGCTCCGTTTGAATAGACTGTTTCTATCACAAACGGCCCTTCCCATTTCGGCTGAAATTTGCCTTTGGTCTTGTGCGTCATAATCATCGGTCGTCTGACGGCTAAAACCAAGTCTCCTTTCTGGAAGATCCTCTGTTTGACCTTCTTATTGAAGGCTTTTGAGATTCGAGCTTGATATAGCTCGATATGCTGCTGAGCTTGTAGCCGCTTCTCATCTAGGGCTTCGAGCTCTTGAAGACGCAATCGATCATTGTCTTCTGATGTGCTCTTGGTGGTCAGAGCTTCTCGCAATGACGGCATCTGGATTTCCAACAGGATGACTGCTTCGCACCCATATACCAGGGAAAAAGGCGTATTACCTGTCGGTGTTCGAACCGTGGTCCGGTAGGCCCAAAGACATTCACCAAGCTTTTTGTCCCAATCCCGCTTGTTCGAGGAGACGAATTTCTTGAGTAGCTTGATGACCGTTTTGTTGAATGCTTCCGCCAAGCCATTGGCGGCAGGATTATAGGCAGTTGAAGCCACATTCTGAATTCTGTATTTATCGCAGAACCGATAGAATACTTGACTTATGAATTGGGGACCGTTGTCGTGGATGATCCGCCTAGGGACACCAAATCGATAGATGACATGGTGCTTGATGAAATTAACCACATTAGAGGTTTTGACTTCAACCAGTGGTATAGCTTCCGCCCACTTTGAAAAGTAGTCGGTTATTGCCAGGATAAACCGGTGTCCTTTTGTCGAAGAAGGGCTGATTGGCCCTACGACATCGATTCCCCATGCTTCAAATGGCCATGAAGCAATAGTCGGGTGGAGCAGCTCCGAAGGCTGGTGTATGAAATCCGCATGAATCTGACACGCTTTACACCTTCGTGCATATTGGATGGCGTCGGCTATCATAGTTGGCCAATAGTATCCAAGTCTGTGCAACCTATCCTTAAGTTTTGGACCTGGCTAATGAGCGCCGCAAATGCCATCGTGTGCTTCTTTAAGCACTTCCCGTGCCTCTGAATTGGAAAGGCAACAGAGGAGAATACCGTCATATGAACGACGATAAAGTGTCTTCAATGTCGGATCGTAGTAGAAATGGAGAGACCTTCGTCTGACGGACGCCGCTTCTTTAAGATCGTCTGGAAGCAGACCGTGCGAAGCATAGTCAATGAGAGGAAAGCGACAGTCTCTTGGTTCAAGATCCATGGAAACATTATAGACTTCTCGAGTTCTTAGCATGTGCTTGGAGCATACAAGATGTCGAGTTGCGACTGTGAGGTGATACTCGGTGTTGGCTGGCAAGGCTAGTGTTGTTGCTAATGCAGCAAGAGCGTCCGCCTTGGTGTTTTGAGATCGAGACACATGCCCGATATAGAAGCCTTCAAATAGGTTGGCCAATTCAACGGCCGTGTGATAATAAGGCACCAAGTCCTCATGGCGGACTTCGTATTCGCCTTTAACCTGATTGATGATCAGTTTTGAATCGCCATAAGCTTCGAGGTAGCGTACCCCCATTCCATGGGCGAGTTGAAGACCGATGAGCAGAGCATTATATTCTGCTACATTGTTGGAGCACGATTCTGTCAAAGAAAATGCTCTTGGAAGAACATGGTTCTGCGGGGAGATAAACACAACCCCCACTCCGGCAATAATCTTGCCCTTAGGGCCCATTCGCGATGCTCCATCAAAGAACATCTACCACACTTCCTCTTCTGAGGTTGCGTAAGACTCGAAGACTTCATCAGGGATATCTTCGTGAAGTTTTGAATGTTCTGGAACTGGATGAGCAGCCAAGAACTCCGCAAGGGCCTGGCCTTTAACCGCCTTCTGAGGCATGAAGATCATGTCGTATTGAGACAATAAAAGTGCCCACTTAGCCAATCTTGAATTCAATGATCCTGGCTTCGTCATAAGAAGACGCAATGGGTTTACTCTAGAGATGACATGTATGGTCTGGCCGACCAAATAATGTCGTGTCTTCTGAACAGCGAAGACGAGAGCTAAACACTCTTTCTCGATAGGGTTGTAGCGAGATTCCGCTCCTATGAGAGTTCTGCTCAAATAATAGATGGCCTGCTTGTGGCCATTGTCGTCCTTTTGAGCGAGGAGGGCACCGAGGGAGTAGTCCAGAGCTTTTACATAAAGCAAAAATGGTTTCCCTGATGTAGGGGCCACCAAGACTGGAGGCTTTGTGAGGTACCTCTTGATGTCTTCATAAGCTTCCTGGCAAGCTTGATCCCATACGAAGGAAGCACCCTTTTTCATGAGTCGGGTGAACGGTTGATAACGGCCTGAGAGATTTGCGATGAATCTTCTAATATAAGCCAGTCTACCTTGCAAGCCTCTGAGCTCTTTGAGATTCCTCGGTGGATGCATGCTTTGAATGGCTTTGACTTTGTCTGGGTCAAGATGAATCCCTTTTGATGTAACAATAAACCCAAGGAACTTGCCACTTGACACTCCCAAGAAGGATTTTGTTGGGTTCATTCTCAGTTGATGAGCCCGCATTATGTCGAACATCGTTCTCAGGTCGCGAAGATGTTCATTCTTGTGGCGGCTTTTGACAGCAATATCGTCGACATAGCACTCCACCATTTTTCGGAGATGATCGCGGAAGATCGTACTCATTGCCCGCTGATAGGTTGCTCCGGCGTTCTTCAGTCCGAAGGGCATTACAGTGTAGCAGTATACCCCCAATGGTGTTCGGAACGAAGTATGCTTCTCGTCGTCGGGATACATCTTAATCTGGTTGTATCCTAAAAAGCCGTCCATGAAAGACATTCTTTCGAACCCGCATGTGTTATCAATCATGACGTCGGTGATGGGTAGCGGGAATTCATCTTTAGGACAGGCCGTATTGAGATCACGGTAGTCGATGTAGATCCGTATTTTCCCGTTCTTCTTGAGGACGGGGACGATGTTAGCTACCCAATCTGGATGTTGTTCCTCCCGGATGAAGCCACATGCAATGAGCTTGTGAACTTCGGCTTCAATAGCTTCCATGATGTTCGGGCGAAACCGACGTTGTTGCTGCTTGACTGGCTTGACGTCAGGCTTGATGTTTAGACGGTACATAGCGACCTGTGGATCGAGTCCGGGCATATCTTCGTAGCTCCATGCGAAGACGTCTATGTACTCCTTTACGAGTATTATCAATTCTTCCTTCTCTGTAAGTGATAGGCTTTCACTTATGAAGATGGGCTTGGGTTATCTTGACTTCCCAGGTTGACCTGCATCACCTTATCTTCAGTAGGTGGTTCGCGCAGTTCAAATTGCTTTTCCCATTAGAGGTCCAAATGCTGGGCCCATGGTTCCTCGTCAGTGGCTTCTGCGGGCTCCAATTGACTGCTTGAGGTCATATTAGCAGTGAGGTTTTCGAACATCCCTCCTATACTGACATCTGAATCCCACTCGGAGGACGAGGCTGAATGTGATGGAACTGATCCATCGTCTTTGACTTGAACGGTTGCTGACGATGTGGGTGTAACATACCCTAAACCCCTGCGTGTACTATCATAGTAATTTGTAGGCTTCCCTTTAGGCACAAAGTTCCGCATCAAACCGCGCCTTCCTTTTCCGAAATTCAGGCCTGCTCCATGCTTCAAGTCGTATCCCATTTTCTTCATAATATGACGTGCCGGTTGCGCGTAATGGAAGAACTGTGAAATGTCCGAATCTGAACTGAATCTGCAACGGTAGGTCCCCGTGGTTGGGTTCTACCAAAGATTATCAGTAACTGACCTTCTTTGGATGGCGGAATCACCACGTGGCCCCTTTTGCGGATTCCATGGGTGTGCTGGCCACGCTTGGCTTATGTAAAGGCATGTGTAGAGAGCCATCCGTAATGGACTCAAATAGCCCAACACTCGTAGAATAATCAAAAGAAATATTATCATTAATTATCCATTCACCTTCATCCTCTGAAGGAGTATTACATAGGGGATTATTGAGACATGCTATAATTGGTTCACCAATCAGAATGGCTGGCATGCCTGCTTCGGATTCTGAATCCGCCTCGTTGCCACTTTCATCGTCGTTCGGCAACGGTTCTTTAAGTGCTCCACCGGCCTCTTGATACAGGAGAGCGTCAGTGAAGTAGTTTTCCACCCCTTTGAATGGTTTCCTTTCAGCAAAGACAGTTCGTACTGTCGCATCATCTTCAACATATTTGAAGCATTGGTGTAGAGTAGAGGGAACGATCCAGTTGGCATGGATCCATGGCCGTCCCAGCAGCAGGTTATATGATGTGTCAGCGTCAATGACATAGCATGTCACTTCTGACTTCAGGCTCCCGATTCTACAACGGAGTCGAATTTTTCCTAGTGGATGACTGCTCCTGGCGTTGAAACCATATATTGTAGTAGTGGTTGCGGAAAACCTGTACAGCGGTATGCCGAGGAAGTAGAGGAGGCTTTTGGGGATGATGCTGAGTGCGAACCCCGGATCGACTTGTATTCTTTCGATGCACGTTGAACCGATATATCTGGTGTAGCACAGAGGTCGATCGTGCTTGTTGTCTTTGAGAAGCATATCTTCCGCCGTGAAGGTAATAGCGGGCACCTTGGATTGTGCATGATAACATTCTGGGCAAGGAGACTAAACATCGTCGTTAGGGATCTCAGGCATGCATGTCAGAAAGGATTCTGCATTGGCTAGCGCATCCCTGAGTGCTTCTCTTGTCTCTTTCGAGAGACGAAGGAGCTAGTGTATAGTGATACGAGCTGGGATATTGGCCAGCTGAGCCAATATGTCAAACCGAAAGGGTGTATCTAACCCTTGGCCTGGTGGTTTCTTCAACACGTGGTCGAATCGCACCTCCTTAGGCCTCTCTTTTCCCTTTGCTGGGATTGGAGTGGATGCTGGTGCTTGTACTGACGTCGTTTGCTGTTGTATCTCGTCAGTAGACTTCTCATACTGCTTTAAATATGATTTTCCAGATCGGGTGCCCGTTTGTTGAGGCGCATCGGCTTGCGCTGCGCAAGCATGCTTTTCTCCTTCGGAATCACTGAGGGAAGCTGAAGTAAGATTGCCGTCGTCCGGCAGGATGGAGATGACATTGCAAGACTTGCCCTTTGACTTGGGCTTCTTTGAACCCCACTGCACGTCTTGGACGAGGTCTGGGTGTATCCACATGATTTCTCCTGTCTCCAATGTTAAGGGAACAAGACCTTTATTATCTTGAGCTGTAGCTGGAGGATGTTTGACTTCCAACCGTGGCGCAGGGACTGGATAAGTTCCATCAGGAACTGTGACCTTTAGAATTTTGCTGAACTCGAGGGTCACCATATTGGCAGTGACTTTCTTCTGCTCCGTCTTTAATGTCAGAACCTCGGCATCGATCAGGGCTTGTATTCTGTCCTTGAGGACATAGCACTTGTCAGTAGGATGGTGGATCATCCTGTGGTAGAGGCAGTGTTTAGGGTCGTTTATGCGCCCTATCTCATTGGGACGCCGAGCATCTGGCAGTTTCATTTTGTTCCCTTTGTGGAGCAGATGGAATATCGTGACCACCTGGTCGTCTTTGAAGGAGTACTGCTTTGGAGGGAACTTAGGCTCCTGATTGTTGAAGCCACTCTTCTTGGCCTTCGACTGCACATCTCCGGATAACTCCACAGACATAGTCTCTTTGCCTTTAGCTTGAGAAGATTACGGCAGGTCGCTACGCCCTTTGTTGTTCGTCCCCCACTTGCCTCTAGGGGCGGATGGTTCGAACTTTTAGCCGACTTCTCGGCTATCTCAGCTTGTTCGACCAATTCTTTCCAAGTGTGGGCCTTGATAGCCCCCATGCGAACTTCTACTTGGTCTAAGAAGTTGTGTCTGCATGTCTGTAAGAGCATGGGTAGTGGCATCCCTGCTGGGCACATCAAGGATAAGTTTCTGAACCATTCAATGTAGTCACGGACAGATTCGCCCTTCCTCTGCACAGTGGAGAGGAGTTTGTCCATGGTCACTTCGGTATCATCCTCATAGAAACGAGAGAGGAACCGAGTTTCTAGGTCGATCCAGGAGTTGATAGAGCCCGGAGGGAGACTTTGGAACCAGTCAAATGCCACCCCCTTTAAAGTACCAATGAATAGCCTAGCCATGATGGCGTCATTGCTTATAACATTACCAGTCATAGACCGAAAATAGTAGATGTGCTGATTTGGCGAGCTCTTTCCATCATAGGTATGCAGCGTTGGTGGTTTGAACTTCGGTGGGTATGGCACCGAATCCCACTCCAATGGGTAAGGACGGACTGCCCCTACTTTCTTTAATTCATCCCTCTGAGCTAGGGATGCGATTTGAGCCTGGAGACCTTTAAGGACTTCAGCGTCTAAAGAAGAACCCTCCTTGGATTTCTCTAGCTTTGGTTGCTCATTGCTGAAGTGTTCCTCCTCGTCGTGATTGCTCCCGGCATCATTGTTATTCCGGTTATTGAGGAGTTGAGAAAGCATCTGTTGAATATTGTCCAGGGCTTCTTGCTGGGTTCTAGAAGTTTGCTCTTGAGCTTCCAGGCGCCAACGAAGGTCGTCGTTAACATTATCAGCCATATTGACTGATGCTCTGCCCGTTCGCATCGAGCTGACTGTCGCCGAAGAGGTATACCCACTATCTTCATCTTCTTCGTCCGATGATTGGAGTGATCTCCTGGGCTGTGACGAGGCTAGGGCCATCGAGGAAGAAGGCTGTTCATAAGTGTAGGGTATCGCCACCCTGGATCTGGTGTCCCGGAAAACACCTTCTTCATGCACCAAGACTTCGCCTAAGCCTGGGCTGTAATCTGGATCTGGGAAGCTGTAGGGGGCGTCGTCAGATGTTTGTCTTCCCCTGCGCAGCTCTCGCCCTCTCCCAGTCATGTTGACGGATGCGGAGGGTAGATCTCGCAAGATACTCCTTCTGTGATGCTTCATCGGGGCTTGTACCGATAGCCGATCGAAAACTGACCGTCGTCTTGGAGGCGTGGCAGGGATTGGTCCCAGCCGGCAATGGACCGAGTGGAGTGTTACCAGCTGACATCCCACTTGTCGACAACAGGGGGAAGAGGTTTGTCTGTCCGTCAACAATTTCCTCAAATCAGACCCGGTTGGGTCTCTGCAATCGAGCGCAAAGGCTCTTTTGGATCGTGCATGGGATGATGTCCTGCTTCTTTTATCCCTGCAGATGGGATTAGCACTGAATAGTGCTTTGGTTCTAGCTTCGCCATCAGGCGTGAGCTTAGTGCTTGACGCACTAGAAAGCGGAGCACGCTGCGGTGCTTTACCCGCTATGCTGCTGCGAAGGCAACTAGCCTTAGATGGTACTTTGGCTTCAGTTCTGCGGTCACGGGCCCTGCGCGTACGCTGTGGTACAGTAGCTTCGCTCATGAGAACGAGGCCAGCGCGAGGCGTTGCTGCTCCTAAATTGGACGACGGTATGATTGCCATTGTAACTTTATGAGTGGAGCAGACAGGCATCTTGCCTTTTTCTTCGCAAGAGAGGCGCGGTTTAGGCGTAGCTACGCCTGAAGTATCGGTTGGAAACTTCTGTTGAGGCTTCCATATCCGCCTTGACAGAAGAGACTTAGGTTCGCAGGGAACCTGATTAGCCACACACGAGGCTGAGGGGTGTTGGCAGAATTCTACTCCCAGTTTCTGATTTGAAACCTTGGTCGTGGAAACCTTCCTATGCTTCCGTGCTCGAAGCATTGGGCCACCCCCAGAGAGGACTTCTTCAAATCTTGCTTGATCGAACTGAACCACCAAATTCTCACAAGTAAAGGAATCAGACTGCGGACGTGCTTCCTTGTTGCCAAATAACCGCAGTAGGTTCGTAGAGAACCTTTTCCGTCTCCGCAGAGACTTTCCTTGAAGATTTAGCCAGAGGGGCTCTGGCTGCACCGGCTTTTCTGAATTCAGAGTTAGACCCGAAGGTCTGTTCGTCGCATTGCGACACTTGATTCTCGGCAGTGGAGAATTTCTTTCCCAGCGGAGTCGCCATCTTGTTTTCCATTATGTTCGCAAAGGGGGAAAACTTACAATAAAAGATTTGAGGAGCTAAATTACAAGTATTCTTAAAAAGATTACTAGTAGATCTCCTCAGAGATTCTGGAGAAGTGTGCCGATAGGAGTCTGGTCAGCGCGTGACCACTTTGTCCCTTTGACGATGCGAGCGATGAGATTCTCTTCTCGCCTGGTTCCGGGAATCAGAGAATAGAAGGTTGATAGAACCCTCTTGCTGCTTCTCAAAGTCGCCTTCAATAAGGAATTCCTTCTCTCCTGGTTCCGGAGATTCCTTGAGAAGAAGGACGATGTTAGGGTATCAACACCCTGGATAGAGAAAGCAATTCTCTAAAAGGTCTCTGAATTCGAGAGCGCACGGTGCGTTATGAAGAAGCCTCTGCTTGTGGAGTCCTCTTTTTCTCCGATCGATCGATCCCCTCACCTTGTACCCCTGGCGGGCTATTTATAGGGAGAGCAAAGGGTATAACCGTCCCTTGAAAATATGGAAACAAATTGAATTAAATCTGTTTAAATCTGGAAAGTAGCCTTGCTGCGAGGCTAGGATCAGCTTCTGCGAAGCTAGAATTGGCAGGTCGGTTGATCTTCTTGATCCTTTCCATATCGTTGGAGGATTTTCCCTGATCTTTCTACTCGTTTTTAGGAGAGTCAAGAGATTGTGGCAATCAACTGCCAAATTTGATCTCTGATTTGATCTTGATTGGATTTGATCTGATTGGATCCGATCTCATCTGGAGATTTGATTGGTCAAAGGTTGACCATAGCAGACCAATAGCGGCGCTGCCCGCTTTGAACTCATAGCGGAGCTAGAGACGGTTTCTGGCGAAGTCCGAAAGAAACCCTTTGGCGGAGCTGGAAGTCCTCTGTGGCGAAGTTTGCGAGTTAGCTTCTTGGCGAGGCTTAGAGTGGCTTCAAGGCGAAGTTGGGTGATATTAGCCTTTCAAGCGAGGCTATCCCTTTGGGCTCATGCGATGCTAAGTGTTAGCACCTTAGACCTGCTGAGGTCTGTTTAGAAACAATCTGGGTTCACTGTCTGCTTGTTGGATCAGTGGAGTCCAAGTTGCTTCTTTGTCTCTCGAGGATGGGTGAAAACTGGTCTTCAGCTCGTCTGTCACTTGTCTTTTGTAAATGTCAACAAGTTTAGACATTGTTCGGACCAATGAGAATCTTGTCTTTTTTAAGTGTAAACAGTTGGGACCTCGAAGAAAGATCCTTATGCATCACTGACGCTTTGATATACCATGAGAGATGATCTTACCAGTACATGTAATGATGTCAGAGCATCTATTGCCGATCAAGATTCATCATCCACATCAGTACTAGTATCTGATGGCTTGGAATCAGAAGCAAACACAGAAAAGTAAGCCAAACTAACTCTTCATGAATGTACCACTCGTCTACATCATTGGCGGTGTTATTGACATCGAGCTTATTAATGCTCGTTACAAGTGGATCAGCTCCAAAAGACATTCTTTTTCTATCTCTGACTCGACATCAGCTTCGTTACCAGAGTCTAGTTCCTCTGGTTAGGGATTCTCATCTGTCTCCAGAGAATCCTGGTACTGGAGAGAGTCTGTGAAGTAATTCTCTACCCCCTTGAATGGATGCCTTTTGGCTATCAACATTCAGACTTTTTCATCTCTGTCAACATACTTCATGACTTGATAGAGATTAAGGGGACGATGGAGTTGCGATGAATCTATGGTTGTCCCAGCAGCAAATTATATGAACTATCAACGTTAATAACATAGCACGTCACCTCAGCTCCTAGGTCCTCGATCTGACATTTGAGTTTAACCTTTCCCATTGGGAGCATACCATTGGCGTTGAAGCCTGGCATTCAACCAGTGAGTGGGGATTCCCAAGTTTTGCATGACCCAATGGGACATGATGCTCAACGCGGATCCTGGTCCACCTGAATGCGGCTCACTTCAAATGATCTAATATATCCTATGAAGTACAGAGGCCTATCATGTTTCCCTTTAACCTGCATATCGTCTAATGTGAATGTTATGCAGAGGGCATGTTGAGAGGCGTGAAGACAGTTTTCTTCATATTCCTCCTCTTGTTCAACTAGAATCTGGGCCATGAAGGCCTCAGCATCGGCTAAAGCTTCTCCAGAGCTTCTTTTGTTAACTTGGACAATCTCAGAAGCTAATAAAGGGTGATCCTGGCGGGGATATTGGCCAGTTGATCTAAGATTTCAAAGTGGTAAGGTCTCGAAGATCCTTTCGCTTTGTCCTTTTGGAGAGCTTAGCGTACCGAAGCTCTTTTTTCTTCTCCATGGGTTGCTTCATGGATTCCTTGGGCTTTGGGGTGGGTTTAGGCAGATTTGCCACCATTTCATCGTACTTTTTCAAGTACGTTTGGCCTACGTGAGTCCCAGCCATGAGCAGCGCATTTGGTTCTGCAGTGATTTGTCACATATGTTGCACATATTTTGTCACCTTACCATGCTTTTTAGCTAATAAACCCTATTAATAAGTTTTCTTTTTCTTTGCTAAATGTAGGCCCAAGTGCTCAAAGAAAGAAAAGAGAAACAAGCTCAAAAGCCCACCAAATTCTGAATTAATTCAGAATAAACTCGAAATGAAGAAATCAGGGCTAAATCTTGGCATATCAAGAGGTTGAGAAAAATCCTCCCTGAATCGAGCGATTGAAGCCCCAAAATCAAAGACTATTTCGTCAACGGTTGGAACAGAAACAAGAAAACTAGCAGGAGATACGGGACAAACACCAACCAGAGATCCTCCCCCCTTTTGGTGTGGCCACTTGGCCACACCAGGGCCGCGGAAACGCGGCCCAAGCTGCGTTTTCACGATCATCTTGTGGTCGTTGGGGGAGCGTTTGCTCCCCCAATCTTCCCGGGATCCTCTCTGTTAGGGTTTTGCCTATAAATACTGGTTTCAGCAAAGAAAAATGCAGCGAAGATTAGGATTAAGTTTTGTATTTATTTTCTTAGGATTTAGGCTCTTTGTTAGCTAGAACAAAAGTTGTAATCTTGCTTTTTAATTTATAGTCCAGTATCAAAACTTGTGAGAAAGAGGACTGACAGCTTGTACTTGAAGATTGAAGTGACAGCAAGACAAGAATCAAGCCACATTCCCTTCCACTCTTGTTTCGGTATGTTGTGCATAATTTTGTTTTCTTCTTTGTTCTCTATGGATAACTAAACATTTTTCTGGGCTTGCTATCGCGACTCTCTTTCGCTCTTCTTCTCTCCTGTTTTTAAAAGAAAAAGACCCGATGACTCATATGAATGCCTTACTTAAAAGCCTTTCTTTTTGAAAGTATTCTTGAAGACACATGAGGATGGGTTTGGATGGTTGAATTCATAATTCTTTCATGAACATCTCTTGAATTGTTTTTAATTCATTCTTGCTTCTTCGCGCTTGATGTTTTAATATTCGATTCTAACGATTCTTGAAGAAAAGACTCAACTCTTCCAACCCTCTTATGTGCTTTACTTAAAGCTTTTAAAAATCAACTTTAAGTTTTGCAAATGATCACTTGAGGGACTTAACATTTTAAGAGAAGAATGAACAATTGAGTAGGGAGATAGTGAGCCCAGACTTTCTTCATTATTACAAACAACAAAACAATTTTCAAGCTTTCTAAATCACCTTCTCCAAAACCTTTTCTAAAAGTTGCAATTTTTCTTTCATTCATCACTTTCTTTTCATTCTCTTCTTCATAAAAAAATGAACACAATTCCTTGTTTTAAAACGATTCACCGAAAAGCTTCCATCACACCCCTCCTCGTGGACATGACCCGTTAGCCACAAGCTACACGGTAAACTCTTAAACTCATTGGTTGTTCTTTCTTTTAGCAATCAAATTTTGGCGTCGTTGCCGGGGAGGGAACGGTGTAGTTATTTTTAACAAGTTTTGTGTGTTGTTTTAGGGACTTAAAGATCAAGATCTAGCATTCAAGTTTTGCCGAGAAGACTTGCAAATTATGTGCCCCTACTCTCGAAAGTAGGAAACAGAATTTCAAGAAATTGCTTTGCAAAATCTGAAAAAATTCATTGGACTACTAAAAACTTTTCTTTTGCAGGACATATTGCTCGTAAAAATTTCAGTTTTTATATGTCATATTTGTGCTATTTCTGCTGTCCAACATCCCTATTTTAAGTCAACAGTAAAACACTTGTTGAAAAGTTAAAAAATTGATTAGACGTTTGCATTCTAGGCACGAGTCTTTTCAATTCATTTACTTTACTGTTGAAGAGTGTTGGAGCAAGGTACGTACGCATTGCATTAAGAATAGGACTCATTTCTTAGTTGATTTATATCGCTTTGAGTGAATCTTATTTATCTTGTACACTTGCACAAATTGATTTTAAGGGCAACACCCAATAACAAGATAAGGTGGAGATTTAATCACCCTTCCTTGGCCCAAAAATCAGACTCCAAGCACTCACAAACCTAAGCCTAAGTAAAATCTGATAGACGTTGGCCTTAGGGACATCTCGAACTCACTAGGAGATTATCCTAAAGAGGGAAGGTGTTGAAAATTGCCTCCTGCCAAATCAGTGTCTAGGAAGGGGATTGAGGGCCGAAAGCCCGAAGATTGACGGTTATTTAATTAAGGAACGTCTTTGACGGAAAACCTCCCACCAATCTTGCCCTGACCTGACTGATTAGCTTGTGGTCAAAGTCTACATTCTACCTCTTGTGGACAATCAACCAGTTAGGAGTTGTCTAGGTCGAGGTTACGTTAGACTAGGCTTAGTTGATTTCTATTGTTGACTGTTGTTTGAACTTGTTGTGATTGTGATTGTGATTGTGTTTGTGTATGCAAGTGTGGTCGAGAGACCCTAATTCATCTAGGTTGACTAGAAACACATCACCACCCAAGTTTGAACCAAGACCAGATCCGGTAATGGCTCAATCAACATCACTGCAGGATAGGTTCTACCCCATTAGAACCTCACTTTCATCTTGCATTTCACTTCTATCTGTTGGTGAATACAATTTCGAGCTCAAGCCTCAATTCATCAACACATTCCTCAAGTTTCATGGCCTAGAGTCCGAAGATGCCTACTTCTTCATAAGAGAATTTGAGGAAGTATGTCTAATGATGAAAATCCCACACCTTGTAGACGATGCTATTAGGTTGAGATTTCTCCCTTTCGCACTTAAGGACCTAGCAAAGAAGTGGCTCTACAGCTTAGCAACCGGTTCCATCACATCTTGAGATGGTTTCATCAAGGTTTTCTTGAAGAAATTCTATCCTATCCATAAAACCGCTCTCATTAGGAAGACGATCATGCAATTCAAGCAAGAACCTAGTGAACCGTTCTGGAGGTACTTTGAACGTTTTAAAGACCTCCTTGTCCAATGTCCACACCATGGAATAGAGAAATGACGACAATGCCAAATTCTCTATGACGGTTTAGACTATTCCACCAAAACCCTCTTAGAAAGTATGTGCCAAGGGGGTTCTTGCAGAAAGATGAAGATGAAGGATGGGATTTGTATGAAAATTTAGCTGAGAAGACCATCCAATGGGAATCTGCTAGTGAGACCTCTAGGAATCCTAACTCCATCTCTTCAAAAGGAGGTCTCCATTCCATCGAATCGTCCATCGCTAATGAGGCTAAGTTAGCTAACCTGGCTAGAAGACTGGAAGCTCTAGAAATGAAAGAACCAAGTCCACTCAATCAAGTCAGCCCGAACCAATTTCCAACACCGGGTTGCACTTATTGTCAAGCCATGAATTATGTGTTCGAGGAGTTCCCAGTGTTTCAGGCTCAGTAATCCTACCATGAACCAATGAATGCGGCATTTTCAAGGCCGAACAATAACCCTTACGCTCCGACGTACAATCCCGGCTGGAGAAATCACCCTAATTTCTCATGGAGCCAGAATAACTCGGACCATTCACGATCAAATCATGCTAGCCACTTCCATCATGGTAATAATTCTTCCAATCATTAACCCAACTTCTCCAATTTTCATAATAATTCTCCCAACCATCCACCAAACTTTCTTAATTATCAACAAAACTTTCCCAACCAAGCTCAACAATCCTCCTTCCAGAATCCTCAATTAGAAAGGAGAATGACTGACTTTGAAAGAAACATGAAGAGATATATGAAAAACTAAGAATCTCTCATGCAAACCATTCAGAGGTTAGAGGTTCACATGAGTCAACTAGCCAACCCACAGAACGAGAGACAAAAGGGTACCTTGCCTAGTCAGCCAGTCACCAATCCGAGGAATTCCCAACAAGCTCATTTGGCTGAGGATCCTTCATTCAATCAATGTAATGCTGTTCATACATTGAGGTCAGGAAAGAGAGTTGATAACCAAGTGTCAACACCAACCAATCCCATTCAGCACAACCACAATCAAGCTTCCACCTCATCTAATCCAATTCCTTCCAATTCTGACGAATCTGAAAAAGACAAGTCAGCCAGCCAGGTGCACCAGCCTATAGTGCCATTTCCTAATAGGCTGAAAAACAACAAGCAAAATCCTCACATGGACAAGATAATTGAAATGTTTAACCAAGTGAAGATAAATGTGCCACTTCTTGATGCCATCCAACAAGTTCCTTCCTATGCTAAGTTTCTTAAGGACATGTGCACCAAGAAGAGAAAGACTAATGTTCCAAAGAAGGTCTTCTTAGCAACTAATATTAGTGAGCTATTATCGGGTCCTATCCCTGTCAAGTACAAGGATCCAGGTAGTCCCACCATTGCCTGCACAATAGGACAAGCCGAGATTAGTCGTGCACTTCTTGACTTGGGGGCACATATCAACTTGCTTCCATTCTCTGTTTATCAACAACTCGGGTTGGGCGATCTTAGTCCAACTCGAGTCACCATCCAACTGGCTGACCGTTCTGTTAAAGTTCCAAAAGGAGAGATTAATGATGTCCTGATTCGGGTAGGAGAGTTCATTTACCCTGTCGATTTCATAGTTCTGGAGACACAACCTGTGTCCAACTCCAATCGTAGGGCTCAAACTCCTGTTATCCTAGGTCGATCATTCCTTGCTACTGCTAATGTCATCATCAATTGTAGGAATGGGTCTATGAGGTTAACCTTTGGGGACATGATTAGAGAAGTCAATGTCTTCAATCTAGGAAAACACCCCGCGATATCGAGGACCAAACATTTGAAGTCAACCTAATTGAGAACTTGACAAGTGAACACGGGGAAGAAATGGAATTAGAAGCAGAGAGTGACTTTGGGTTAGAGTCTGACGACTTTAATCTTGATCAGGTTGTAGATTCTGCTGTGAATTGGGCATCAAACCCCATTTCACCAACAATGGAGCCAACAGAGTTGACCAATCCTTCCAGTAAGCCTACCTCCTCCTTAGAATTGAAAGACCACCTGCGCATCTCAAGTACGCCTATCTAGGCGAACAAGAGACCTTTCTCGTCATCATTGCCTCCCATTTAAATGACGGGGAAGAAGAAGATCTAAAAGCTATTCTAAGAAAGCATAAGGAAGCCATTGGGTGGACTATGACTGATATCAAGAGATTAAGTCCAACCATCGTTCAACATCGCATTCATCTCAATGAAGACGCCACACCCAAAAGAGACCCACAGCGTAGGTTAAACCCTATAATGCAAGAGGCTGTTCATGCTAAAATCATAAAACTTTTAGACAATGGGATAATTTATCCCATTTCTGATAGCCAATGGGTCAGTCCTGTCCACGCAGTCCCAAAGAAATCTGGTTTCACCGTAGTGGAAAATGAGAACAAAGAGTTGGTTCAAACTCGACTTCCTACGAAGATTCGAGTTTGCATTGACTATAGGAAACTGAATGCTGCAACTCGTAAGGACCATTTTCCACTTCCCTTCATTGATCAAATGCTTGAACGTTTGGCGGGTCACGAGTATTACTGTTTCTTGGACGGTTACTCGGGCTATAACCAGATCCCTATCGCTCCTGAGGACCAAGAAAAGACTACGTTCACATGTCCATTTGGGACATTTGCTTATCGTCGAATGCCCTTCGGCTTATGCAATGCCCCAGCAACGTTGCATGTTGAGTCTTTTCTCTGATATGGTAGAACGCTTTTTAGAAATATTCATGGATGATTTCTCCATCTACGGAGATTCATTCACTCAATGTCTCCACCATCTAGAACTCATCCTCCAACGTTGTGCTGAGAAAAATCTGACACTGAACTGGGAGAAATGCCACTTCATGGTAAAACATGGAATTGTCTTGGGTCATGAAATCTCCAAGAAAGGAATTGAAGTGGATAGAGCCAAAATTGAGGTTATTGCTAAGCTTCCCATGCCCAAATGCGTTAAGGACATTAGATCCTTCTTAGGACACGCTGGTTTCTACCGAAGATTTATTAAGGATTTTAGCAAAATTGCTAGGCCCTTGACTAATCTGTTAGCTAAGGATGTGTCCTTCACTTTCGATGCTGAATGGATAAATTCTTGGGAGAAGCTTAAGAGAGAGCTTATTTCTGCACCAATCATATCTGCACCGGATTGATCTAAGCCGTTTGAGATCATGTGCGTTGCTTCCGATTTTGCCATAGGCGCTGTCCTAGGACAACGCATTGATAACAAGCAGCATGTGATCTACTACTCTAGTAGGACTCTCAATGATGCTCAACTGAACTACATTACGACCGAGAAGGGTTCTTGGCAGTAGTGTTTGCCTTAGAGAAGTTTCATCCCTACGTACTAGGGTCCAAAACCACCATTTTCACCGATCATTCTGCGCTTAGGTACCTCATGATGAAGAAGGATGCCAAGGCCCAACTCATTCGTTGGATCCTCCTTCTTCAAGAATTCGATCTTGAGATTCGAGATAAGAAAGGCGTAGAAAATGTCGTTGCTGAACACCTCTCATGGATCCCTAATTCTCCATGCAACGAATTACCCATAAATGAGGATTTTCCTGATGAACATCTCTTAGCTATCTCTAGAGAAGCTTGGTTTGCTGATATAGTGAATTACTTAGTCACAAACCAAACTCCATCTCATTGGTCCAAAAATGATGTTTACCGGTTCTTATCCCAAGTCTGGTATTTTTTTGGGAGGAACCGTATCTTTTCAAGTACTATTCCAACCAAATTATTAGGAGATGCATTCCCGATGAGGAGGTTAGGAGTGTTCTATCCTTCTGTCACGAACTTGCATGCGGTGGACACTTTGGTCCCTGCAAGACTGCTGAAAAAGTGCTACAAAGTGGGTTTTATTGGCCCACTTTGTTCAAGGATGCTTATGAATTTTGCAAGACGTGCCCTAGATGCCAAATGGTAGGAAAGATTTCACACCGAAATATGATGCCCCTCAACCCAATTCTAGAAATAGAACTCTTTGATGTTTGGGGCATCGACTTTATGGGTCCATTTCCTAATTCATTTGGGAACCAATATATATTGGTTGCTGTGGATTACGTGTCCAAGTGGGATCCTTGTAAAACTAATGATAATAAAGTTATCATAAAGTTTTTAAAAGAGAACATTTTTTCCCGCTTCGGAACCCCTCGTGCTATCATCAGTGATAATGGCACTCACTTTTGCAATAGATCTTTTGAAGCTTTTATGCGAAAGTATGCCATAACTCACAAGTTGTCCACACCTTATCATCCTCAAACCAGTGGGCAAGTTGAGGTTTCAAATAGACAAGTCAAGCTTATATTGGAGAAAACTGTGAACCAAAACCGGAAAGATTGGTCCATCAAACTTGTAGATGCTCTATGGGCCTACAGGACCGCTTTCAAGACGATTCTAGGAATGTCTCCCTATAGGTTGGTCTATGGCAAACCTTGTCACTTGCCCGTTGAGTTAGAGCACCGAGCCTTATGGGCAATCAAGCAGTTGAATTTCGACTTGACTAAGGCCGGTGACCTTCGAAAGTTACAAATTTCCGAATTGGAGGAATTAAGAAATGAAGCCTATGAAAATGCTAGGATCACTAAAGAGAGAGTCAAGATTTTTCATGACAAGAACATCATAAGAAAAACCTTTGTCCCTGAACAAAAAGTCTTACTCTATAATTCTAGGCTTCATCTTTTTCCAGAAAAATTGAAATCGAGATGGACTGGGCCATTCGTTATAAAAACCGTTTTTTCACACGGTGCAGTTGAGATCAGTGACCCCAAGAATGAAAATGACTTTAAGGTAAATGGTCAACGCCTTAAACCTTTCTTGGAATCGGTGCCGGTAAATGAAACGGCAATGGGTCTTTTTGACCCAGTGTATCGGTAACTTTCCTCCTTTCCATTTTATTTCATGCAATTATACATTTCTTTCATCCATTGGGGACAATGCATGAGATAAGTGTGGGGGAGGGTTCTAACATGACTGATATAAAAAAAAATAATAGATATATAAAAAAAACTTTTTGAAAGGGGTAGACAATATTTTGATATATTTTTTGTAAGAAATTAAGTCAATTTTAAGGAATAGGAGAATCATAATTGGGATTTCTTACACTTGGTCAAAATAAGATAACTTGTTTGATTTTTAGGGTCAGGAAGAAAATTTGTGAAAGTAATTTAGTCTTGATATTTACCTTGATGACATATGCACACAAAATATACTCACACACTTAGGTTTAAAAACAAAGACTCTTATGCCTTATAAAAAAAATATGATGAAAAAGAAAGAAAAAAAACAAGTCTAATTATTGATTAGCTAGGTGCTTTGGTCTAAGCAAGCCTTAGTATTTATGCAAAAGATAATTAAATAAGTTTGAAAAAAAATGTGTATATAAATCCTCTGATTAAGCTGGGTATTTATGCCTCATGAAGCATAAGTATTCACGCCTAAAAGGGGTACATCGTATAAATAAAAACCTTGGTTTCGTGGCCTTATCTGCTTGAGTGTTTAAGTCCTTAGGGGTGTTTTCTCACCTGGTGCCCTAAAACTGTCCAGTTTGGGTGTCACCGACTGAATGCTCGTTACATGGGCAGATTAGAAAGCCTAATGAAATTGAGGAATAAATTTCACCAAAAATAAATAAATATGAGGCATAGGAGTTAATGTTAAAGAACCCTTAGTCAACTTCATGTCACGATGGTGCATACGACTCAGGGTAAATTAATAGACTAGATGAGAAGTACAAGTCGACTCCTTACTTTAATTGATGACATGTTTTTGAATAGAGACTAAGTTTAGGAATGAAAAATTTGATATTCCTATAACTTATAGATTACTTAAAGCCTTACAAATATACTTCAAATATTTTCTCTTTTCAAAATGCTTTTCGAAAATACTAACTTCTTTCTCTTTCTTTATGGATTTTATGGGTGCAATCCACTGAAAACCCTCACGAGACAAAACTCGTACTCTAGGGGAAACCTAGAGGTTTAACGGCTTGTTGCACATGCTCAGTGCAATCGAGTGACCTGCGAAAGTGGTCTAATAATTGATTAGAATTAATCTGATGTTTTGCTCGAGGGCGAGCAAAAGATAAGTGTGGGGGTGTGATTTGTCACATATGTTGCATATATTTTGTCACCTTACCATGCTTTTTAGCTAATAAATCCTATTAATAAGTTTTCTTTTTCTTTGCTAAATGTAGGCCCAAGTGCTCAAAGAAAGAAAAGAGAAACAAGCCCAAAAGCCCACCAAATTCTGAATTAATTTAGAATAAATTCGAAATGAAGAAATCAGGGCTAAATCTTGGCATATCAAGAGGTTGAGAAAAATCCTCCCTGAATCGAGTGATTGAAGCCCCAAAATCAAAGGCTATTTCGTCAGCGGTTGGAGCAGAAACAAGAAAACCAGCAGGAGATACGGGACAAACACCAACCAGAGATCCTCCCCCTTTTGGTGTGGCCACTTGGCCACACCAGGGCCGCAGAAACGCGGCCCAAGCCGCGTTTCCGCGGCCATCTTATGGCCGTTAGGGGAGCGTTTGCTCCCCCAATCTTCCCGGGATCCTCTCTGTTAGGGTTTTGCCTATAAATACTGGTTTTAGCAAAGAAAAATGCAGCGAAAACTAGGATTAAGTTTTGTATTTATTTTCTTAGAATTTAGGCTCTTTGTTAGCTAGAACAAAAGTTGTAATCTTGCTTTTTAATTTGTAGTCTAGTATCAAAACTTGTGAGAAAGAGGACTGAGAGCTTGTACTTGAAGATTGAAGTGACAGCAAGACAAGAATAAAGCCACATTCCCTTCCACTCTTGTTTCGGTATGTTGTGCATAATTTTGTTTTCTTCTTTGTTCTCTATGGATAACTAAACGTTTTTCTGGGCTTGCTATCGCAACTCTCTTTCGCTCTTCTTCTCTCCTATTTTTAAAAGAAAAGACCCGATGACTCATATGAATGCCTTACTTAAAAGCCTTTCTTTTTGAAAGTGTTCTTGAAGGCACATGAGGATGGGTTTGGATAGTTGAATTCACAATTCTTTCATGAACATCTCTTGAATTGTGTTTAATTCATTCTTACTTCTTCGCGCTTGATGTTTTAATATTCGATTCTAACGATTCTTGAAGAAAAGACTCAACTCTTCCAATCCTCTTATGTGCTTTACTTAAAGCTTTCTAAAAATCAACTTTAAGTTTTGCAAATGATCACTTGAGGGACTTAACATTTTAAGAGAAGAATGAACAATTGAGTAGGGAGATAGTGAGCCTAGACTTTCTTCATTATTACAAACAACAAAATAATTTTCAAGCTTTCTAAATCACCTTCTCCAAAACCTTTTCTAAAAGTTGCAATTTTTCTTTCATTCATCTCTTTCTTTCCATTCTCTTCTTCATAAAAAAACGAACACAATTCCTTGTTTTAAAACGATTCACCGAAAAGCTTCCATCGCATCCCTCCTCGTGGACACGACCCGTTAGCCACAAGCTACACAGTAAACTCTTAAACTCATTGGTTGTTCTTTCTTTTAGCAATCATGCAGCAAGGATGATTGTCTCATCCTTCAAATCAGTTAGCAAGGATTAGTTTTTACTTCCCAGGAGGAAGTACACACAGCATTACAAGGTGAAGCTTTTGCTTTCCCCTGGACTTCCTGTGGGTAACAGTAGCCACTGCTGGCCTTCCACGAAGTCAAGATGAACCCACATGATCTCTCCTTAAGGAGTAGGAACAGGTAGAGACCTTTCTCCTGCTGGTGGTGTGGATCTACATTGACCACCCTTAATTTCCCTTTCGGGATGGAAACTACTTCGGCTGGCGTTGAAGGTTGCACCCCGAACTGAAGGAAAGACGTCATATTGGTTGTCACTTTTTTCTGCTCTGGGCGGAGCTTGAGCACCTCCGCATCAATCAAAGCATGGAGAATGTCTTTGAAGATGTAACAATTTTTGGTAGGATTCCCCAGCATCCTGTGGTACAAGCAGTAATTGGGGTTGTCGGTCTTGCCTACCTCTTCAGGACGTCTAACTTAAGGAAGCTTCAGTCTTTTGCTCTTGTTGAGTAAGTTGAACAATGAATCGACATGCTAGTTTTTTAAGGAGTACTTCTTGTTGACGTGTGGCTGACTTGAAAAGCTACCCCCCTCTTGTTGGTTAGGGCTTAGAGGGAGACTTCATCTCTGTCGCTAGTGTGTCCTTTCTTTTAGCTTGGAAAGATAATTCTGGCGCGCGCCTTGTCGACTTTTCGGTCTGGGCTTATTTTCTTCTGCCTTAACCCTGGAGACAATCTCTTCTGCCTGTTCCCCTTGTTAGACCAACTGCTTCTAAGTACGGCTTTCAGCTACCCCAATTTAAGTTAGGAGTGAGGTTTGCAAATTGTGATGGCATGTTTCCACTAGGGTAGCATAGGTCATACTACTAGGACATCAAAGTGCCATGTTCCAAAATCTCTCCACAAATGCTTTAACTGGCTCTCCTTTCTATTGCCTCATTTCCAGGAGAGTTGGCATGGTAATCTCTGAATCATCTTCGAAGAAATGGGTGAGGAAAAGCTTCTCTAGATTACCCCAGTCTTAATAGAGCCTTCTGAAAGCTGCATGAACTATTCAAAAGCAATCCCTTTAAGGGTGCCGATAAATAAACATGCCAGGATGGTATCATTTCATACTACATTTTCAGTCTAGGACTTGAAGTAGTATATGTGCTGGTTCGGTGACCCTTTGTCATCGAAGGCCTGTAGGGTCAGAGCTTTGAATTTAGGAGGATACGCGACAAGATCTCACTCAGTCGGGCACGGCCAGACAACTACTGCTTCTTGGAGGTCTTTCCTATTGGTGAGAGCCTCAAGGCATTGCTCCAGTTTGCTTATATTTTTGGAATGAGTGCTCCTTTGAATTGCCTCCCTCTTCAGATGGAGGCTTGGAAGACTCAAAATTGGAATGCTCCTCCTCCTCGATATGTGTAAAGGATGAGCTTTTTCCTTCCTTCTGCTTGCCCTTGGACTTCTTGGAAGGAGTCTTCGCTCCTACTTCTTCTTTTTATCCTCACACAATTATGAAAGCATCTGCTTGAGACTATCGATAGATTCTTATTGAGCACGAATCATATGGAGTTGCTCCCTCTGGGCCTGAGCTTGTTGTTCAGGAGTGCTTGCCATATATTGGAAGGCTTCTTTCTCTACAGAAGAGTTTGAGGCCTGTGATTCTGCAATGAAAATTGTGACTCACTTACTTCAATGTCCCGGGCTAGGGCACTGTAGTCCACTGAGACTATTATGCCAGTTCAAGTGTGGATATGCCGATACACTCCTTCCGTTTGGTGTCAGACTTGTCAGAGCTGACTATTGGCTGCTTTCCCTTGTTCTGCTTAGCGTATTGCTTAGACCCAGCATGTTCACAGTAACTTCAGGGCACTCTGCACTAGAGAAGGTTCTCCTTATGCGGGAGCGACACCTTTTGGCCGAGCGAGAGACTGACATAGACGATAACCGGTTGGACACTGACTGTTTGCCTACATGCGAGCTGCAGTGGCATTCAGAGAGCACTGCTGTGATGAGCTATTCACAGCAGCATAGTGGAGTCATTTGATGAACACTCCTCTTATTTGTCAAGTGGTCACTTAGATCTGTTGGAGGGGGATCGAAGAGACCAGCCTCGAGTCTCTGAGAACAAGGACTTTTCAGCTCCCTTCTGACCCTAGCCGTCGGAAAGTGAATATTAACCTTACATCGCAACTCCAAGACATAAGTCTCAGGGGCGCAGGATTTGGAGACGCGGAGTTCACATTCTATAGAACAGACGCGGCTCTCGTATCTTGGCTTTGAGATGCGGGTCTCGTGCCTCTGCTAATAAGAAACGCAGACTTCACGTTTCTGATTGTCGTGTTTGCCTAGTGACACTTGAGAGACGCAGACTTCGTGAGTCTTGTGTTCTATAGTAGAGATGCAGTTTCGTGTCTCTGAGAAGAGAAACGGACCTCATGTTGCTGAACATCACGTCTATAAGGTAGGGTCTTAGAAACGCGAGCTTCTTCAGCTCTACATTTTAGTATCCAGAGCAGACTTTACGTGTCTGATGCAGTTTAGAAGGAACGTGGGCCTAATCCTCGCGTCCTGTATCTATTGGACAGATGATTTTTTTTGGTTTCTTCCATCTGTTGTCGACATGTGTGATGCTTTTATCGACATTCAGCATTCTGGTTATGCCTCATGGATTGTTGGGGACCCCCGGTAAGCTGGAGCTGATAAATGTTAAGAGGAGAGGCATAGCAAGATTATCCTTCAACAATGTTGGCCTCTCGGGTCTCGTGGGAGACGTTGACGCGGGCCACGCACACGACGCGCCAGAAATGACGTTATTTTTGCAGGCCATCTTTGGTGAAGTCTCCGAAGAGACTTAGGAGTGGATGTCTGAGGAGACTCTGAGGTACTGCCACGCCACCCTGGGGCTCTTGGTGTTAGAAAAGGAACTCTTCGTACTTTGCCTTGTCAAATTTCACGAGTGACTCAACCATTTTTCCAATGGAACTGATGTCACCTTGCGCCACAACTTGCTTATCAGTAGAGAAAGCAGTCCCCTATGGAATCGCCATCTCTTGTTCAGGGAGAAAAGTTGAAAGTATATTACAAAATTTTCTTGATTCAATGAAAAGTTACAACTCAAATTCCAGCTATAAGAGAGAGAGGACATTCATGCTCAGATCTTCTCTTTGTTTAAGGCCGGGTTCTTTGCGTAGTAGTGGAAAGTGAATCTTATTTTTCATTGATCAAGTGAACGTCAAGCTTCTTCAGAACTCTTCTCCTTAGATCATAGATGGAGTAGTATTGCTCTTATCCAATGAAATCTCAAAGAGACTTAGAAAAAAACTTGAACTCAGCAAGTTTATGTAGAAGAGTTGAACTCTTTGTAAAGCTAATGTTCCTCAGCTGAAAAAATTTGAGGCCTCTTCAATAGCAAACTGAGCTATTTATAGGGGTTCCAGAAGTAAAACTGAAATACAACTAGAGGGGGGTGAATAGGTATTTTGCTAAGCAAATGTAATTTTAAAGCTACTTATGATGAATTATGCAAACGGTAACTCAAAACAAGAATTAGAGCCGCTGAAGGGCTCTAAAACTTCTCCTCTTTGATTCCTCGAGATAATGAGTTGAGGTGCTCAATTTTCACCTTGTTGAGATGAGTATAGACCGGTAAAGAAAGTGATAGAATGAAAGCAATTATAGAATGCAAGATGAACAATTATACAAGTATGAAAGATGAAAAGCAATAGAGAGCAAGACACAAGCAATCGCAAATACAAAAGAATTGTTCTAAGGTTCGAGTCACTGCTCTACGTCCCCGCCTTCACCACTATGAAGGTTTTCACTATCCTCTAAGGGATCTTCCACAAAGGGACCTTACACAAGGAATTACAACTTGGTCTACACAAGACTGTAGTACACAACTCCACCAACTCAACCCTCTACACAAGAGATAGCACAAAGCCAATTGAGGTTACAAAGCTCTTGGTGATCCAACAAGATTATAAACACTCTCTCTTATAACTTCTTATAAAGTAGAATATAAAGTGTTGCTCAAAAAAGTTAAGTGAGAGATAAAATTCAGTTAGTAAGAATAGATGAGCTTTAAAACTAACTGAAAATAGCTTTGAAAAGAAAAAAACTTGAAGATTGGAAGCTTAAAAAAAAAATTTTGAAACAAACTTGAAAACTTGTAAACTTGTGTATATCTCTTGTCTAAACCAATGACCCATATATATAGGCAATGAATAAATATCATTACAAATCATGCCAGGTCATTTGCGGTGTGTTTAGATACTTAGAATCAAAAATGCCTATTGGAATCCACTAAAAACAAAACAGATCCAAAAACTAACCATTATGTCCAACTGGCAAGCAGAGTCGTTGGCTCCGGTCGATTGGGCCGGTCGACTGCCCTTTAGTTCAAAGGGAAAAATCAAAGGTCGGTCAACTGACCCTAACCGAGAGTTCTCTCAGTCGGTCGACCGATTGGTCGACCGCAAGAGTTAGCGGTCGACCGGTCGGTCGACGTGCAAAACGTGCACGCCCCTAGGCCAAAGGCCCGGTCGACCGGGCGGTCGACCGTTTTGGCCTGAAATGGGCACAGTCGACTGTCTGGTCGACTGTTCTGGCCTTAAACAGTTTTCTAGATATATTTTGAGTTTCAAACATTTTTTTAAATACTTTGTATTGGTTTATGGGTAATTTAACAATATATAGGTAATGAAATACATGCTCTAAACTTGTTATAAAATTTTGAAAAAATTATGAGATATATGTCAAAATCAAACATGCAAAATACTAATACTATCAAAACTTGTATTTTTCAAAATTGTGTATTTTGTGATTGTAACTTCTTGAGCATCACAATTATATTCTACACTTTAACAAATTAATATCTTACAAGGCTCTAGGTGACTACAAAATCTTCAACCAGCTTCTTCTTTAGTGACGTTTGAGTCTTTGAGCTTTAATCCCGTATTTGAATCCTCTAGATTTTCAACACCTTCCGTTAGAGGAAGAAAGCTCCTTGAATCCTTAGAACTCTGAAATATACTTAACCACTTGAACTTGATTAGTACTAAATAACCATATATGTTTTGTTATCATCAAAACCATAAAACCGAGTGATTGTAACCTTAGGCCAACAATCTCCCCCTTTTTGATGATGACAAAACATATGAGTTATTTAAAATAAAAGATAGGAAAGAGATTAAAAAAGCTCCCCCCTCAAGTTATGCTATCTATTAAGTACAAGAAAACATTATAACTTTAAATGGATTCGACAATATAAGCAAGCCACACATATATGCATATTTAAAGATGATACCAATATAGAATAATATGCATATATAGCCTAGTATCCTTTCAATCCTCCTTCCTCAAAAAACAATATGCAATGAATAAAAATAATGAATCATGGCATTGCATTTAAGCATGGAAATGGTTATAGAATATCAAAACAACTTAATAACCCAAATATCTCTCCCCCTTTTTGTCATGCAGCAAAAAAGAAAAAGACATTAAATCCAAAACTCAAATATGAAAGAGATATTTTTTTGAAGAATACATGTACAAAAGGATCTAAAAATACATGAAACAATTTCAAAACTTATGAATCATAACACAAACATATAACTCACCACAAATGAATGAAAATCTATTATAATCTAGTGGTTTAGTAAAAATATTCGTAATTTGAAAATCAATAGAAATATAATCAATTTCAATTATCACCTTTCTTATAGTGATCTCTAAGAAAGTGATATCGAATATCTATGTGCTTGATCTTACTATGTTATTTGTAGTTTTGGTCATATGAATGGTGCGAGTATTATCACAAAATATTTTAATATGATCATAATGTAAATCATAGTCAAAAAGAGTATGTTTCATCCAAAGGACTTGTGCACAACAGGCCCCAGCCATAATATACTCCGCCTCGACGGTTGAGAGGGCAACAGAATTTTATTTCTTGAAAGATCATAAGACAAGACAATTTCTAGAAATTAACAACTACCACTAGTGCTCTTCCTATCCACTCTAAAATCGACATAGTCAGCATCTGAATAACTCATCATGAGAAAGTATCCAATTTTTTGATACCACAAACACATCCCAGTAGTCCTTTAAGATATCTAATAATCTGTTTAACCGTAATTAAGTGAGACTTTTAGGAAAAGATTGAAATCTAGCACATAAACATACACTAAACATAAGATCCAGCATACTAGCCGTTAATTAAAGTAAACTACCAATCATACTTCTATAAAGTTTAATATCTATATTTATATATTGTTCATCCTTGTCAAGCTTTATAGTGGTGGCTATAGGAGTCTTGCTTAGTTTTGCATCTTCAAGTCCAAATCTCTTAATGTGTTCTCTTGTGTACTTAGCTTGATTGATGAAAATCTCAACACATATTTGCTTGATTTGGAGTCCAAGGAAGTAGTTTAGCTATCCCATTATAGACATCTCAAACTCATTCTTCATGTATGACTCAAATTCTTTACAAAGCTTTTCATTAGTGGATCCAAAAATAATATCATCAACATAAATTTGAACAATTAGGATATTATTATCTACATACTTTATAAATAAAGCGGCGTCAACTTTACCCTTAACAAAATCATTTGAAATTAGAAAAAGTTGAATGCCTTTCATACCAAGCTCTTGGAGCTTGTTTTAAACAATATAAAACTTTATCAAGTTTGTAAACAAAATCTGAATGTGTAGGAACAAACCCTGGGGGTTGTTCAACGTACACTTTCTCTTCTATAAAATCATTTAAAAACGCACTTTTGACATCCATTTGAGAAAGTTTGAAATCTTTAAAAGAAGAAAAGGCAAGTGTCATCTGCATAGCTTCAAGTCGTGCTACGGGTGCAAAGGTTTCCTCAAAATTAATACCTTTGATTTGGGTGTAACATTGGGCCACTAACCTAAGTTTATTTCTAATAACATTACCCGACTTATCCAACTTATTCCTAAAGATCTATTTAGTACTAATAGTTGGTCTATCATGGGGTCTACTGAGGAATTACAACTCAACACCAGGAGTACACAACACCTCTCTCAGACACAAAGCCTCTACACAAGAGGTGGGCATTATGCCTAATACCAAGTAAAGGAAAATACACTTCGTGATCACAAAGATCACAAACTCTCTCTTGGTGATCTCAAAGGATCACAAACAATTTTCTCACAATAACAAGATCCTAAAGATAGGATTAGAATTGATTGGCTCAAGTATGTGAGAAATAAAATTGTTTGGAAATAAAATAACAAAAAAAATACTTGGGAAAACTTCTTGATAGATATATAAAATGAAGAACAAAATAGAATTCCTAAAGACTTTAATTTTCTTTGATTTTCAAAAACTTTGAAAACAAATAAAGATAATAGAATTTTTGGCACAAAAACTTTTTTCTAAAACTTGCTGAAAACACTTGAGAAGATGGGGAAAATTGCTCTTGAAAATCTTGGGAGAAACAGGCCAACGGAACCCATATTTATAGGATTCCCAAAATATAGCCGTTGGGGTCCAAATCAGGCCCAGAATGGCCTGTCGGTCGACCGCCCGGTCCACCGGCCAACGGTCAAATTTCTGACCATTGGGGCTGTCGGTCGACCGGCTGGTCGACCGCCCCAAGACAAATTGCGTGTCGGTCAACTGCCTGGTTGACCGAGGCCAGAACCAGAGAGTGAACTCTCTGGTCGGCCGACCGGGGCCAGATCCAGAGAACATGCTCTCTGGATTAGTCGACCGCACGTGTTGTGTGAATGCACTTGGAGATAATTTTTGGGATAAGGAAGGGTGATGAAATCCCCACCTTATCTTATTTATTTGGGATTTTGCCCTTAATGTCAATTATGTAAGTGTATAGTTTAGTCACAATAAAGTAACACTCAAAACGATAAATCACTCAAAAATGTTGGTCCTATTCTATATGAATGCACACGTACCTTTTCTCCAGCACTC
The DNA here is from genome assembly GCA_038442645.1 of Agave tequilana. Lineage (NCBI taxonomy): Eukaryota > Viridiplantae > Streptophyta > Magnoliopsida > Asparagales > Asparagaceae > Agave > Agave tequilana. The sequence continues at coordinate 34,559 of JAVJIF010010127.1, read as the reverse complement.
TTCAACAGAAATTGAAATGAATTGAAATAGACAAGTGCCCTAAATGCAAGAGTCTAATCTAAATTTCAATTAAGCAACAAATGGATTTCTATTGAGTTTATTACACATGTATAAGGTGAAGCATTCAAGGGAACTAAAAAATTTGAGAAAGCAATTTGACCAGTTTTCAACAACCCTACAGAAGAGTTTGTTAGTACTTCAATCAGAGAAACTCGCTTTTACACGAATTTTTCAAGGGTAAATGAATCCTCGTGCAACGTCTTTAGCCATCACTTTCACTTCTCGTGATAGTGAGCTCCTTGGTACTTCTCCTACACATAAGAATAAAGAAAAATCTTTAGTATTGAATAATAAAGTCATTCCCTCCATGGCAAGGCGCCAAAATTTGATCAGCAAAAATATGCACAAATATAAGTAAAGGAATGTAGGTCAATGTTACTGCTTTTGCGATTCTTCCGTAGTAGCAAAGTGGCTATACGAGTCGCATCCACAAGGAGGGAGAGCGATAGAAGCTTTGATGCAGCTTCCTTATTCAAGCTAAAGAGAAAGTCCTTTGTTTCAAAATAAAGAATCAAAAAGAAAACAAGTTGGTTTCAAGAATTGTTTAAAATGGTTTGATGATTTGTAAAAGTAAAGTTTCTTAATGGTAAAAAGCATGGCTAACTTCTACTAAGTGCTCCCACTAATCTCTAACTTCTTGAAGATGTAGCCTCACAATGGATCATAGGCAAACATACCCCTTATGCATATGAACTATTCACGTTGGAAATCAAATGAAAGTTCTTCTTTTAACTTATCTTAACACAACAAAAACTTGAACATTCCCTTATCAAGATCTAATTAAAGGTGAGAATAAGGAAAGAAACAAGTGCACTAATGGTATCGACAATGATTAATAGGAATATCTCTAACTTACGAATACAAGTAAAGTTTACAATCTATAGATCATCAAAAACCGTCAAGTATGAAATATAAGAAAAGGAATACTTGTGAGTAAGTTAGAGTTAGAACCCTCATCTTAAGATGTCATAACTCTCGTTTACACAAGGCTTGTTTGACACTATTGACTCATTTGGGTTATCAATCAAGTTGCTAAAAATTAGTGGGTTAGTAGTTAGTTAGTCATGCAATAAAAGAGTTAGTTAGACATGCTTAAGAAAAGAAACAACAAAAGAGAAGAGATAAAGAGAGGGAGTATTACACTAAAACAAGAAAGTAAAAGCAAATGGAAAACACAAGAAAATGGAAAGAAAAAGAGAAGTATTACTTATATAAACTTGTCACCTTCAAATACAACTTGTACACACTCTCTCTCTCTTTCACTCTAATGGCTAAACTTACTAGAAGATGAAGAAAATATAAAAACAACTACAACTCCTAGAAACAAAGTAGCAACAACACTCTAAACTCTGGATATCTCCAACTGAAGAACCCAAGGGGGTATTTATAGGCACCAGGGGAAAGGGGGCCAGGGGGACAACCCCTGGCCCAAAGCACGGGCTCGGCCGCGCTAGTATGGCCACGGAAACGCGGCCCGGGCCGCCTTTTCGCGGCCCTGCCAGGGCGGCATGCGCTTGGCCTCCTACTGCGTACCGTCCCTTCTATCCCCTGTCAGGTAGATCTTCTGGATTTGATGCGCTGGGCTAACAAAATCTCCTCCCTAAGGTCAATGGCTACTTGGTAGGCCTTTAATCACCCCTTAAATAGTGATTTAGGGTCTTCTTCTTTATTTGCACACCATTGACCTAGGATCAAGCAAGCAATACTTTATTAGCAGAATTTAATACAAAATAAATATGCAAATATGATAAAAATTATCCAATAATAGAGACTAAACAGTCCTCCACAAAGGGATCTTACAACAAGGAATTACAGCCACTCCAAGTGCGCAACTCCCCAACTCAATCCTCTATACCAGAGGCAGCACAAAGCCAATTGAGATAATAAGCTCTGGGTGATCAAGAGATCACTAATACTCTTTTTACAACTCTCTTACAAAAATCCTATAGAGTAAAATGTAAACTTGAAGCTCAAGAATGTAAGTGAGAGTGAAAATCATAAAAAAGAGATTTTAAGAGCAGAAAAACTCAATTAAAACTCTGAAAATAAGAGCACAAAAGAAAACTTGAAATTTTTTCTCTTTGAAAGCAAAAACTAGATTTTCAATAAAATTTGTTGTTATAAAATATTCAATCTCAATGACCTTTTATATAGGTTTTAGAAAAACACATTAGAATAGTTTTACCAGGTCTAAAAAGGAAGAAATTTACCCTAGAAATTCAACTTTTCACGTTTTAAAAGAAACATGTAAAAAACAGATTTAAAAGAACTAGTCGTTACTACCAATTTGGCAGTCTGTTGGTCCACTGGCCGGTCGACCGGTCTCTCAAAAAAAATTTAACCGTTGGCTCTCGGTCGACCGTGTTTAACCAAGACCAAACTAGTTACAGTCGATTGACCGCCCGGTCGACTAGTCGGTTGACCGGGAATGTGCACAACATGCACACCCCAATTGCCAGAGGTTCAATCGACCGTGCGGTCGACCGTTCTGGCCTGTAATAGGCATGATCGACCGCCTAGTCGACCGACCTAGGCCAAAAATTGGGTCAAAGTAATTTTTTTGAAAATAAAAAAACTTTCAAATAATTTTTGTTTGAATATTAGAAGAGAGAAAACATGTATAGCCATGAGATACAAGTTCTAAACTGAGATAGAAATTTCTAAGAAAATGTGGAACAAGTATCAAAACCAAACATGTCAAAAACATACTTTTGAAAACGTGCACTTTTGTTTGTGTATATTGTTGAGACTCAATTCTATGCTTTAACAAACTAGTTTCTTAAAAGGTTCTAATCGACTACAAGAATCTTCAAGCGGGTTTCTCTGATAGTGATGTTTGAGTGACACTGAGTGCTTTGAGCTATGATCCCATTCTTGAGTACCCTTGAGCCATCAACACCTTCCTTTAGAGGAAGAAACCTGTTAGATCTTCTTAAACCCTATTAGATCATTTTGAACCCTGAAATACACTCTTGAACGTGATTAGTACCAAATAACTTCATATCTTTGTTATCATCAAAACACAAAATCGGGGATTGTAGCCTTTGAGCCAACAACTCTCTCTTAGTAATCTCAAAGGATCATAAACAATTTTCTCACAAAAACAAGATCCTAAAGAATTGATTGGCTCAAGTATGTGAGAAATCAAAGTGTTTGAAAATAAAACAACTAAGAAAATACTTGGGATAAACTTCTTGATGGATATATAAAATGAAGAATGAAATAGAATTCTCAAAGATTTGATTTTCTTTAATTTTTCAAAACTTTGAAAACAAATAAAGATAAGAGAATTTTTGCCACAAAAACTATTTTTTAAAACTTGCTGAAAACAGTTTAGATGGAAAGAATTGCTATTGAAAATCTTGGGAGAAACAGGCCAAGGGAACTTATATTTATAGGATTCCCAAAATATAATTGTTGGAGTCCAGATCAGGCCAAGAATGGCATGTCGGTCGACCGCCCAGTCGACCGGCCAACGGTCAGATTTCTGACCATTGGGGCTGTTGGTCAACTGGCCGATCGACCGCCCCAAGGTAAATTTCCTGTCGGTCGACCGCCCGATCGACCGAGGCCAGAACCAGAGAGTGAACTCTCCGGTCGGTCAACCGGGACCAAATCCGAGCTCTTTGGATCAGTCGACTGCACGGTCGACCGACCAAATAGCCAGAGCCTTGTGTATGTCCTGCGCACATTAGTTGACCACCTGATCAACCGAGATCTGGTCTGATCGACCGGTCAGTCGACCGCCAGTGGTCTCAGGCTAGGATTTTGGGTTTGAATATTTGGTCTTTTTAATACCTATAAAATTACATCAAATCACATAAAATTTACAAAAATAAGTTCTTATAAATATTTGAAGAACAAATATATGTAACTAAAATTCAACACATATTTTAAACAATTTGAACTATTTTTTGTGATATAGAAATTTAGCTTTAAACCAAAAACGATATTTTTCAAAACTTAAATTTTGAAATGAAAATTTGTTTTCTCTAAAACTTGTATAAATACAAAAACATGATATAGAAACACATTTGAAGCATATTGTGTATGAATATATTCCAATACACACACATATATATATCTATCTTTTTGACATTAAATCAAAAACTAAGTTTTGTAAAAAAAATAAAACTTAAAATCATGACTTAGATATATCAAAGTAAGTTTTTACTCAATATAAAACATAGATGTATATGGATAAAATCCAACATATATAAAACCATATAAAACTTCTTTTGATTCTATCTATTCATGAAAACTATATATGTATTCTTTGAAAATCTAAAACTAGTTAAACCAAAACCAAAAACTATTTATCTTGTGTATGTATACTTGAGCATATCAACACTAGTCTATCTTTACACAAGATCTAAAAACAAATACAAACCGAGGTCTTCTTGTAGAACTCCTTCTCCAAGCCGACACAATCCAAACACGATCCAAGTGAGCTTGATGTGATCATTACGATGTGAGCTCTTGAATCAATACTTGTTTGCTTTAACACTTTGATTGTGAATCTCTTGTTGCAAATCTCTACTAAGATCTTGATAAATCTGAAACTTATTAAATACAAGATCATTAATAAACTAACCTTCATAAGTTAGTTATCATCAAAACTAAGGTGAAAGGCCTCTGGGCCGACAATCTCCCCTTTTTGATGATGACAAAACTTATAAGGTTGTATATGCATTTATTAAGGATAGGCTTCATAGAAGCTCCCCCTTAACTTATACATACGAATAAAACGATAAAGATATGCAATGTAAGCTCAAGATATCAAATAAAAACAAGATATTTATATATATGTGCCTAAACACTTTAATAAAAGATGCATATATAATCCTAAATTCTTCTTCTCCTTTTTGTCACTTATCAACAAAAGGGTGAAGACAAACAAACAATATCAATAAAATATATTTTGAAATAAAATTTTGATACTAATAAAAACAATTAACTGAAAGAACCAATTGGAAGAAGCAATCTTTTTATCAATTGAAAATTAAACATCTTTTTACTAATTGAAAGAAAATAATCTTTTTATGAATTGATACCAATAGAAGGACATGATATCAATTGAAAGTAAAAAATTAAATTTTTAGGTAAACACTAAAACCATTTTACAATAAAGAAACCAATTTGAGAATAATACTAATTTAAGACTATTGATAACCAATATAATGTTTGCATATATCAAAACAAAATATTTTTCAACATAAAGAGTGGGAGTAAAATACTAATTGAAAATAAAATCAATAAAAAGATAAAAACAAGAATTTTCTCCCCCTTTATGAAATATTAATAAAAATATTGCATAAGCTTGTAAAGATATCAATTATCATTAAGAACTATATCAAGCTTAGTATGAAACCAAATTTGTGCTTTTAAAAATGTATGGACATTTTAAAATAGCACAAGAAAAATATCTATATGTATGTATGATCAGGGTAATATAATTTCAATTGAAATTAATATGCATACATATAGAAAATAAATATGATTATACAAAAATGAGTTTTCATTAAGAACATGAATATCTCATACCTACCATCCTATTCATGCACATGTTTGAAAGATATTCAATAAGGGTATATAAGGCATGGTCGCCCATCCAACCGCCCTTTGGTTGGTAGGATTTTCAAAAAATAAGATTTGAAAATAATTTAACATTTTGAAAATCTCTACCAATTGAAGAATAAAGACTAGTTTAAAGATAACTTTGAAAATTAGTACTAAATCCTTCAAGTAAAGAACAAAACACAAATGTATCCATGAAATATGAAGTTTACACGAGAATTGACACTCAAAAATCAATAAAACATATGTATGCTCATGAATCATGAGTAAACAAGATATATCGAATGTAGGAATTATGTAATGAACAAAATCATGGAGTTAGGCAATGAAGCTCAGATGAAAGTTCTTTTACAAACAAAAATCATAAAAACACAAAAACTAAACAGGCTTCAAGGTATATATATGTTTTGTCAAAACTTAAAAGTATGCATATATTTCACAAATATAAACGAGTTCATATAAGAATTTCGTATAAAAGCAAATGACTCTAGAATATACATGTATATTTATTAATTATAGACAAAGTTGACATATACATGAGGCTAAACACATTTTTATGAAAACATGTACAAAATTAGAGAATACAAGTTAAGATATAAGAATTATCAAAACAAAGTTATATAAGTACATCTAATGGGTACAAATGAGTAATAGAGCACAAACATATAATAATCAAATGTGTGTCACTAGTTGTACAAGTATAAACATAAGTTTTAATGAAAATTGCATCTAAACAAGTAATAAAACATGAGGCATAAAAAACATAAATAAACATGATCATTAGGCTAAATGCACGTGCTATTTGAATTAGGATATACATATTAGTTAAACAATAGTGAGAACACAAAAATATGGATCCATATGAACATGGGTGTATCTGAAAGACTATCTATATATATCACAAGTTTGATAGGCATTACATTTAAACATAATGAGCATGAAAACCAATAATGCTAAAATATCAATATTAATGCATAAACAAAATAAGAGATAGTTACCAAACTGAGTGAGCTAATCTCTATGTCTTCAAAGCATGGTGGTCCTTCCACCAAACATCACTTGAAAGTGATGCATCCATAAATATGATCTTTTAGGCTCGGATTGCATCCACCATCAAGGCACCACTACTCTCACGTCATGTGAGAGCCCACACCTACATCAAATACAATAGGAGTGAATTTTGGTACCCATATTTTTTTGGGTCCATGGGAGTTATTACCTTTCCTAACCCAAACAAAATTACTTGCAAAATTAGAATCATTTAATCTATCTTTACAACGTGGCCCGTGTGACCACAATGTGTACAAGTGTACACATTAGCATACAAATCATGTGTGTGAGCATGATGAGCACGTGTATGCCATGATGGGTGTGCATGCATATATGGAGTACGTTTCTTTCGAACTATAGATTCTAATTGTGTGTGGTTCATGACACATTGGCTCAAAGTGAAGCCCTAACAATACTCTCCTTGATTATGATTTGCCGGGGATTTTGATTGAGATTTTCCTGCACACAAAATATAGAATATTAGATTTAGAAGTAAAGATGTGCAGGTGCTCAATTTAATCCGCGGTAGCAATGGCTATGCGGGTCGTGATCCTCAGGGAGGGACTAGCGATGGAAGCGTTTAAGTAAGTTATCTCTTTTTTATTTATTTTTATTATTTACAATGGTATTTACAATGAAGTGGGAGAAATAAATTGGAAAGAAGTGGAGTTTGTCATCTAATCTAAAGAAATAGAAGAAAGGAAGAAGATTATAAACTAGGAAAATACATACCTACCTCTTCAGTCCTGCTTACCTTTGATCCTTTTGCTACGACTTACTTTGTCTTCTAAGGCGTTCAAGCATGGGATATAGGATCTGTTCATCGCCATAAGCCATCAAGGGCTCTTCTTCGGCTAAGCAGTCTCGAAGCGACCAGTTCTCACGGTTTGCAAGACATCAGAGAAAATAAACCAAAATAGAAGAACAAGAAGAAAACAACAATAGAAGAATAATAAATAAAAGAAACAAACTTCGAATTGATTTTATTAACAATGAAGGAAAGGACTACTTACATCGATGTCACCTCAATACAAGCTGATCTCCTTCCTCCATGAAAATATCATCTCCTCTCAGTTACATAAAAAAATAAAAATTACAAAAGGAAAAAGAAAAACCTAAACTAGCCTAAAAGAAACCCTAACTTTGCACTGGATTCTCTGTTGAATTCTCTTCTTCTCTGTGTTGCATCTGCAGGGGTATTTATAGGTGCAGAAGGAGGTAGAGTCCCGGGACGACTCTACCAAAAAATCTTATCTCTAGAGTCGACTGGATTGCCGCGGAAACGCGGCTTGGGCCGCGTTTCCGCGGCCTGGTAGTGGCAGATGGCCACGCGCTTTGGCGCGTGGCTTCCCCTGGTCCGTCCATCTGGGCGTTGTCTTCTGGAAGTTGCATCCTGGCTCTTTATCTTGGGATTTCGAGATAACTTGGGAAGCAAGTTACCTAGATCTCAAATCTCCCAATATCTTTTTAAACGAATTTCCTTATCTTTGCACTCTCTTCTTTGACTTTTATCCTCATCCTGCAAGTGTTTAGGGTTGAATAGAAGTCTATCCTTCCCTCTTCTTTGTATTTGCAACTATTGCCCTTGTGTAATTGCAATTTTGACATTTAATAATTGCAACTTTTGCATTGGGCTTAAATATGGGCTTTTGGGCTTCTTTTGAGGCTTTATTTCTTTATTTTTCTTTCTCAAGGCCTGCACACAATAAATCATAAAATATTAGTAAATGTGCAGAATTATATGAAAAAATATGAAAATGTGATGGTAAATGTATGTATAAAAATGCATTTTTCACTACCTATCACACCCCCACACTTATCTTTTTGCTCGTCCTCGAGTAAAAATCAAAAAGAATAAGAAAAGAAAATCTAATCTATCCTAACTCACTTTCGTAGGCATCACGGTTGCACTTAGCACGTGCAACAAGCCGTTAAACCCCTAGGTTACCCTAGAGGACGAGTGTTGTCTCGTGAGGGTTTTCAGCGGATTACACCCACAAAATCCATAAAAAGGAAAATATTTGAAATATATTTGAAGAGACTAAGTAGTCTATAAGTTTTAGGATTATCATTTTTATTCATTCTTGAACTTAGTCTTAATAAAGTCAATTGTTATTCATTTTAGGTAAGGATCAAAATTGAATGTTTGTATAGTCTTTTTTTGTTACCAAAAGTCATACGCATCCTTGTGAATCTAAGAATTCCTTAACTTGGACTCTCATGCCTCTTTATTATTATTATGATTTTTTTTTAAATATATATAACTCATCTAATTTTCTTTCGTGTAAGTATTAAGGCTTCTTGAGGCCCTCATACCTAACTAATTGATTATTAGATGTGTTAATATATATATAATATTTCTTAATTTTTTTAGGCTTTCTAATCCACCCATGTAGCGAACTTAAAGTCGGTGACTCCCAAACTGGTTAGTTTTAGGGCACCAGGTGAGAAAACACCCCTCGGACTCAAATTCTAGTGAACTAGGCCCCAAAACTAAGGATGCTTATTTATTAACTCACCTTTAGGCGTGAATACTTATGCTTCTTGAGGCACATGTATCCAGCTTAATTAGTGATTTTTTTATATTTTTTTTTTATATATATGAGGCACAAGGGTCTTTATCTTAGAATCCTAGATATGCATTAGGTATGCACATTTTATTTAGGTAAAAATCAAGACTAATTACTGATTCAATTTCTCCTCCTATACCTAAAAATTAAGCAATTTATTTATTTTGACTAAGTTTTTAGAAATCCTAATCATGATTTTCCTAATTCTTAAAACTAACTTAGGTTTCTTTCAAAAGATAAGTCAAAATATTGTTCTTTTTATATTTTTTTTAATATTAGCAAATTTTTGTTAGTTTCTACCTATGTTAGTATGTTAGTAAAGCCTCCCCCCACACTTATCTCATGCATTGTCCTCAATGTATGAATGAATGCATATATGCATGAAAAAGAAGAAAGGGAAGGCAGATGTTACCTCAAGGTGGTGGTTCCGGTGGTGGTCTAATTGGGCCAAGCGTTGCTACCCAATCAAGATAATGTGGTAGTTCACGGGACCTACCTTTATTGACCTCTTTTCTATTTACATGTTTACAGTCCCCAGTATGAATAGAATCATGGAAGATCCTCTCGTGAAACTTACTTCCTTTACATGACCAGTCCTGGAAAATCATTACAGAGTCATGGTCTATACCTATGTCCAACAAAAGAATGTGACTTGGTAGAATGGTTGACTTGGACTCAAGTATGATAGGTTCAGGAACGAATACCGACTCAGGAAAGAAACTTAAATCAAGTAAGGGTTCAGGAGTCGAGCTTGTTTCAAGAAGTGTGTCCAAGTCAAGAAGTTGAAACTCAAGTCCACAATCATCTTCCCGCAATGGAATGTGACTCAATATTGGTGATTCAAGTTCAGGAATGATAGATGTGGGAATCAAATCTGACTCTAAAAGATTACCTAAGTCGGGTAACAAAACAGGAGTCAATATTGATTCGGGAATTTGAACTTGATCACAGATTTGAGAATCAAAGTCACATATCTCATTCGGTTCAATCTCATAAAAATGAGAACTTGCCAATTTATCAATGGGACTTTCAAAAGTATGAAATTGGTCAAGTTCAATATGATGATCATCAAAAATGGGTGATTCAATTTCATGATCTATGGGTACGGGAATAAATGTTGGCTCAGAAAATTGGTCCAAATTGGGTAAGGATACGGAGTCAACATAGATTCGAAAATGGAAACTGAATCGCAAAGTTGGGGATCGGGTTCACATTCACAATCTAATTCAATCTCATTGAAATTAAAACTAGCCAATTTGTCCAAGGATTGGGGTTGAGCAAGTTCATATTGATGTGATGAAATTGAATTTTGATCAAGGTCTTCTAGACAGAATGATTCTTGGTTCCTATCAACTTGGTCAAGAATGTTGGAAAGTCTAGAAATTTGATCATTCATTATATCTTGCAACCGATCCACTTTTTCTTCTAACCCATCGAATAGATCAATGGTGGACTGAAACCTTGGTGATGTGGGAAGAGACGTATATGAAGATAATGGTTGAACAGGTGGTTGACCATACGGCTCAGGGGTATTGAATCCCCATTGACTCTGTGAAGAGTAGTGATGATTATTCCAATCTTGTTCATAGTATTGGGACTGGGGCATGTAATGATTCGGATAAGACCAATCTGGCACACTAGGTTGGTCAAAGTTATGATATGCCGGGTTGGTAATATCCGAATAAGAGGTTGGTGTGTAATATAGATTCTCATTAAAGTTGAAAAAATTGTTATTATAGGCCATATCACACAAACACAAACAAAGAAAAAGAAAACAAACAAATAAGCAAACAAAAAAGAAAAAAAATTCTATCCTAAGTTAGGGTAGACCTATGACCTAGACGACTCCTAACTGGTTAGACTGTCCACGGGAGGTAGGGTGTAGACTTTGACCACAAGTTAATCAGCCAGGTCAGGGCAAGAGTGGTGGGAGGTTTTCCGTCAAAGACGTTCCTTAATTAAATAACCACCAATCTTCGGGCTTTCGGCCCTCAATCCCCTTCCTAGACACTGATTTGGCAGGAGTCAAATTCCAACACTGTTCCCCCTTAGGATAATCTCCTAATTGAGTCCGAGATGTCCCTAGGGCCAACGTCTACTAATTTTTAGTTAGGCTTGGGTTAGTGAGTGCTTGGAATATGATTTTTGGGCCAAGGAAGGGTGATTAAATCCCCACCTTATCTTGTTATGGGTTAGTGCCCTTAAGATGATTTTGTGCAAGTGTACAAGATATATAAATAAGATTCAATCAAAGCAATGAAAATCAACCAAGAGATGAGTCCTATTCTACATGCAATGCGAACGTACCTTGCTCCAGCACTCTTCAACAGTAAAAATAAAGGAATTGAGAAGACACGTGCCTAAAATGCAAGCATCTAATAAATTTTTTTATCTTTTTCAGCAAGTATTTTACTGTTGATTAATTAGCAATATACAGGTTTATCATAGAACAAATATAACAGAGCTGACAAATCAAATTTCAGATTGCAGCAACCTGCAGAAAATTCAGTAAGTAGTTCTCTACTACTGCCGCGGATCCGCAGCTATTGTCGCGTTTGCGCGGCAAGGTAGTAGGCTCTGCTGCTCTGCTTTCGAGGGCAGAGGCACAGAGTTGCTATATGTCCTTACTGTTGTTTCCTCTGTTCTCCAAACCTGCAAACAGAAAGAATAAAAGAATTAGTTAATAATTTTTTTTTTAGAGAAAAACTTACCGTCCCTCCCCGGCAACGGCGCCAAAATTTTGATTGAGATTCTCCTCTCAGTTACATAAAAAAATAAAAATTACAAAAGGAAAAAGAAAAACCTAAACTAGCCTAAAAGAAACCCTAACTTTGCACTGGATTCTCTGTTGAATTCTCTTCTTCTCTGTGTTGCATCTGCAGGGGTATTTATAGGTGCAGAAGGAGGTAGAGTCCCGGACGACTCTACCAAAAAATCTTATTGCCAGAGTCGACTGAATTGCCGCGGAAACGCGGCTTGGGCCGCGTTTCCGCGGCATGGTAGTGGCAGATGGCCATCGCTTTGGCGCGTGGCTTCCCCTGGTCCGTCCATCTGGGCGTTGTCTTCTGGAAGTTGCATCCTGCCTCTTTATCTTGGGATTTCGAGATAACTTGGGAAGCAAGTTACCTAGATCTCAAATCTCCCAATATCTTTTTAAACGAATTTCCTTATCTTTGCACTCTCTTCTTTGGCTTTTATCCTCATCCTGCAAGTGTTTAGGGTTGAATAGAAGTCTATCCTTCCCTCTTCTTTGTATTTGCAACTATTGCCCTTGTGTAATTGCAATTTTGACATTTAATAATTGCAACTTTTGCATTGGGCTTAAATATGGGCTTTTGGGCTTCTTTTGAGGCTTTATTTCTTTATTTTTATTTCTCAAGGCCTGCACATAATAAATCATAAAATATTAGTAAATGTGCAGAATTATATGAATAAATATGAAAATGTGATGGTAAATGTATGTATAAAAATGCACTTTTCACTACCTATCATCGACCAGCCAACGGTCATTTTTATGACCGTTGTACCACCGGTCGACCGCCCAGTTGACCGGTCCTAGAAACAAAGAGCAACGGTTCTCTGTCCGGTCGACCGATCGCCCGGTCAACCGGAACTGGATACAGAGAGCAGAGCTCTCTGCCGGTCAACCGGCCGGTCGACCGGGGCCATTTCCAACTAGCAGAACTCCCTGGACGATCGACCACCCGGTCGACCGGCCCACCAGTCCAAACAGCCGTGCACGTCTATGCACGTCGGTCGACCAGACCGGTTGACCGATTTCTGCCTCGGTCAACCGTCCGGTCGACCGGCAAAAAGCACCCCAGCTTGTATTTAGGGATTAAAAACTTGGTTATTTGCCTTCTAAAAAATCCCATAAAACATAGATAAATTTCACAAAAATAAGTTCTTATTAGATCTTTGAAATACAAACATGTGTGATAAAAATTCAATACATATTATAAACAATTTGAATCATTTTTGTGATATTGAAATTTTGCCTTAAACCAAAATCCATATTTTTCAAAACTTGGATTTTTGAAATGAAAATCTGTTTTCTCAAAAACTCATATAAATACAAAAACATGATGATATTGAAACAACTTTGAAGCATATTGTATATGGATAGAATCCAATATACATATAAAGATTTATATCTATATTTTTGACATGAAATCCAATATCGATTAAACTGAAAACCAATAAACTTAAAACATGTGTGTGTAGTGAACTTGAACATATCAACACTATCTAATCTTTACAATGATCTAAACATACTAAACTAAACACAATACCAAAGTCTTCTTCTAGAACTCCTTCTCCAAGTCGACTTAATCCAAAACACGATCCAACGAGCTTGACTCCAACCGAGTACTAGATGCGATCTTGACGTGCGAGCTCTTGAATCAATATGTGAAAGCTCCAAAACACCTTTGTTGAAGCTAATCACCTACTAATATCTTGATCAAATATCTGAAACTAAATATCACAAGATTATTAGTAAACTATAACTACATGAGTTAATCATCATCAAAACTAAAGTGAAGGGACTCTGGGCCAACAATCTCTCCCTTTTTGATGATGAAAAAACTCATGGAGTTATACATGCATGGATTAAAGTTAAGCTTCATAGAAGCTCCCCCTTAAGATATGCAGTGACTGCTCAACATAATATGCATAAATAAGCATATAACAATGAAATGAAATAAACATGATCTTTAATATCAATGAAATAAACATGCTCTTGATACCAATTTTAAAAAATGCTCTTGATATCAGCAAAAGATGCTTTTGATACTAATTGTAAAAGATAACAAATTAAATAAACATGCATATTAAACATGCATAGTAAACATGCATATATAGTAAAAATGCTCTTGATACCAACAAAAAATGCTTTTGATACTAATTGTAAAAGATAACAAATTAAATAAACATGCATATTAAACATGCATAGTAAACATGCATATATAAAAATCCAGAATATCTCTCCCCCTTTTGTCAATTCATCAACAAAGAGGTACAAAAAAATAAAGGGCATAAATAATATTTTCTCCTTTTTTGCATAAATCAAACAATAAAAGTATATATGCTATATACATTCATGAAGAGGAGAGACGTTAAGTTAACTCCCCCTGTATACATACATTTATATGAAAAGAGATGACTAAACCCCTAAAGCATAATCCGCAATGTATAAAAGAAGATGTGAAGCTCCTACTACACACATGTACTACATACAAAAGAAAGGTCAATGACTTCAATATGACATACACTCAATATGAATCTATATATATAGAGAAGTGTTAAGCTTTTCTTACATATAAGCAATATAAATCAAAACATTATGATACCAATAGAAAAATATATCAATTTAGGATGAAGGTATACATCGAAACATCATGATACCAATTTATGATACCAATTGAAAATAAACAAAATATTTTGAATATACCAATTGAAAGTGAACAAAAATTTTAAGATACTAAAAGATACCAATGTGAAAAAATCTTGATACCAATTTAAAAAAATTCTTGTAACTTTTGATACCAATAGAAAATGACACATTGTAGGTTTTTGATATCAATTGAAAGATATATATATAGGAAATCTTGATACCAATTGAAAGTAACAATCAATTTCATAAGTAACTTGATATCAAAAAAAATTGTAAGTTTTTGATACCAGTTGGAAAACTAAACCAAAATTGATTTAGGTAAGCATAACTCATATCAGTATAGATACCAATGTAAAATAAAATATGATATTAATATTGAAAATGTTAGCATATACCAAAATAAAGTCTTTTTCATCATAAAGAATGAGAGTAAGATATCAATTGAAAATGAATCTATTGAAAAGATACCAATTTGAAAGATAAAACATGAATTTTCTCCCCCTTTATGAAATACCAATAAAAATCTTGCATAATCTTGTATGAGATACCAATTGAATAATAATTGTCATTAAGGACTAAATCAAGCTCAGCATAAACATAATTTGTGCTTTAAGATGCAAAAATATAGAAAGCACAATTAAACACATATATATGTAAGAAAAAGTAAATACCAATCAAAATTAATACTATGTGAAGTTTGAAGCATACATATATAGAGAAACAAAATATGAGTATACAAAAAAATATCAATTGAGATACCAATTGAAAATATGATGAGGATCAAGTGTATAACTCATAATACCTCCCTTTCATGCACATGTTAAAAAAAATTTTCAATTAGGCTCACAAGGCATGGTCGCCCATCCGTCCGCCCTTCGATGGAATGGGTTTTCAAAAAATAATTTTGAAAATAATTTTGACAAGCTTGAAAACTCTTCCAAAATGAAGAAATACATAACTAGTTTTATGAAAAACTTGAAAACTAGCACGAAATCCTTCAAGTAAGGAATAAAATAAAGATATATCCAAGAAAATATGACAATCATACAATCATCAACACTCTAAGTCTATATAACACATATAATACTCATAAAAATAAAGTCATGAGAAAATATCAAGTAATGTGAGTGTAAGAATCATGTAATCACAAAATCATGAAAATAGGCAATAAAGCTCAATATAAAATTCCTTTGAAAACATGAAATTTAATTTTCATCAAACTAATTACTAACTTCAAAGCATATGTATATTTTGTCTAAATCTAAAGGTATACAATACATCCCTAAACACAAATGAGTTCATAATAAAAATTTGCATGAAAGAAAATGACTCAAGGGTATACATGTATATCCAAAGTTTTAAACAATTTAACATATACATGAAGTAAAACATATAAAAATATGTACAAAATGGGGAATACAAGTTAAAATGCACTAATCATCAAAACTAGGCTATGCTAGTACATCTAATAGGTACAAATGAGCATTTAAGTACAAACATATAATAATCAATTTGTGGCTCACTAGATGTATAAGTATATACACAAGTTTTAATGAAAAATTATATCTTAACATGTAATCAAAACATGAAGCAAAAAATGAGATATAAATCAATAAATGAAAGCATATAAACTAAATGGGACTTAGAGATCGTTACCAAAACCATGATGGCAAATCTCTAGGCTCAAAACCAAGGTGACCCTCCCACCAAACTCCCCTTGAAAGTGATGCATCCAAAATTGTCACCGTTTAGGTCGGAACGCATTCACCTTAAGGCACCAATATCTCTCACGTCATGTGAGAGCCCACACCTACATCAAATAAAATAGGAGTAACTTTTGGTACCCATACTCTTTTGGGTCCATGGGGGTTAGCACCTTTCCTAACCCAAACAAATCTATTTGCAAAATTTGAAACATTAATTCTATCAAAGTAAAATTTTGCAAGGTGGCCCTTATGTCCACAATGTGTACAAGTGTATACATGAGCATACATTGAATCATGTGTGTGAGCATGATGAGCATGTGTATACCATGTATGGTGTGCATGCATGTGACGAGCATATTTCTTGCGAAACATGGATTCCAATCGTGTGTGGTTCATGGCACATTGGGTCAAAGTGGAGCCCAAATAATCAACACTCTACTTTAAACTATATATATATATCATTTTCAATTATAGAAGAAGAGGTGGTGCATGCATTGGAAATACTAGAATGTGAATCTACACTAGCATGGCAAATATGTGAGTCAAAATCATTTTTCAAAGATTTATTTTCATTAAAAATTAAATCTAATTCCTTTGAAATAGAAATAATTTTATTTTTCAAAGATTCATTTTCTTTTAACACAAATTCAAGTTTTGAAGATAGCACCTCATTTTTCTTCAAAACATTTTCACTATCATTTTTATTTTTTAAATTTCATTTTCTTTTAGGGCAAGTTCAAGTTGGGATTTTAAAGAGTCTCTCATTTGAAATCTCATCCCTCTCTTGCAAAACATCAAGTTTAGAAGACAAATTTTTATTTTTATCTTTTAATGCAAAACTTTTCTTTTTCAAGAGTTTATGTCTTTCTAACAATTTTTCACGACCTATAGCTAGTTCGTTATTTATAGCATGTGCATTCATACACTCATTACAAGAAGAGTTAGAACTATCATCTAGTTGAGTATCAGAATATACCTCAAGGGAGTCATTCCTTGGACCATGAAGCAACATTGGTCGGACTCTTCTCCACTAGATTTCTCCTCCTCATTGATGGCATTTGTAGCTTAGGAGATGTCAATATGTTCCACACTGCAAAGGCGGAGTTACAATGAGAAATCATATTTAAATATTCTTTACTAAGAGATTTTCTAAGTGCCTTTAGGGCTTGTGCATTAGCCTTTTTATACTTGCTATTGTCAAGATAAGATTCCTTAGTAATGGCAAGGTGAACATAAAAACCTAGGGTTTTTTGGTACATACTCATTCTAAGCTTCCACATATTGATATTAGAAACATCAAACATTGAAGGTGCAAGAAAATCTATTAGTGTGTGTAAACAAGTAAGTGTGCAATACAAAAACTAGATTAGCAACCAAGATCTCACTCCTAGGTGGTTAAACCTAATATCAGGAGTGTAGGCTCTGATACCATTGAAAGTACACCTAGAGGGGCGTGAATAGGTGTATGGCTAATCTAATGACAAATAATGTAGAATTAAAAACTAATTGTAACACACTTAGTGTAACCAAAGAGTGTAGCCGAATTCCCGGTGAAGGGCTCTGGACTAACTCCTCTTGATTCCTCTGAATAAGAGTTGAGTTGCTATATGAAGCTCTCTTGGTTTAACATAAGTATGAGCACACACAAACAATACCAAGCATATAAGTATGAATGAACAATATGAAATGATGCAAGACACAATACAAGAGAGAGTTTAAAGATAGTGATCAAACGCAAACACCAAGATATGTTTCGAGGTTCGAGCACCTAGCTCTACTCCCTGCCTTCACACAGAAGGATTTTCACTATAGCATCCACACAGGACTTTCACATAGGGAACCTCCACTGAGAATTTAGGCAAATATAACTAGGAGTATACAACTCCTCTCTCAAATACCAAAAACCTCTACACAAGAGGCTAGGCACAAATCCAAAGCAAAAGAAAAGATTTACAACACTTGGTGGTTTCAACAAACCACACAAACCAAATTTTCTCACAAAACAAGATCCTATAGATAGGATAGATATGATAACTCAAGTATGAGAAAATAAAGTGTTTGAAATAAAGAAAAATACTTGAAAAAAATCTCCAAATAGATATAGAAATTTAGATCAAAAACCAATTCCCAAAAGACTCTATTTTCTTTGAAATTCCAACACTTTAAAAAAATAAATAAAGATTGATCTTTTAAACCCAAAAACTCTTTTAACTCTTGTAGCTAAAACACATCTAAAGATAAGAAAATTTGCTCTTAAAATTTTTGTTTAAAATTAGCTCAATTATGGGGTATTTATAACCCCAAACATATTCTGCCCGTTGGCAGCAACAAAGGTCAAAATGACCTTCCGGTCGACCGGCCAATGGTCATTTTTATGAACGTTGTGCCATCGGTCGATCGGGCATGAAAACAAAGAGCAAAGACTCTCTATCCGGTCGACCGCCCGGTCAACCGGAACTGGATACAGAGAGCAGAGCTATCTGCCGAACGACTGGCCGGTCGACCGGGGCCATTTCCAGAGAGCAGAACTCTCTGGACGGTAGACCGCCCGGTCGACCGGCCCACTAGTCCAAACATCCGTGCATGTATGTGAACGTCGGTCGACCAGACCGGTCGACTGACTTCTGCCTCGGTCGACCGTCCAGTCGACCGGCAGAAGGCATGCCAGCTTGTATGTAGGCATTAAAAACTTTGTTATTTGCCTTCTAAAAAATCCCATAAAATACACATAAATTCTACCAAAATAAGTCCTTATTAGATCTTTAAAATACAAACATGTGTGATAAAAATTCAACACATATTATAAACAATTTGAACCATTTTTGTGATATTAAAATTTTGCCTTAAACCAAAATCCGTATTTTCCAAAACTTAGATTTTTGAAATGAAAATTCGTTTTCTCTAAAACTAATGTAAATACAAAAACATAATGATATTGAAACAACTTTGAAGCATATTGTATATGGATAGAATTCAATACATATAAAGATTTATATCTATGTTTTTTGACATGAAATCCAATATCGGTTAAACTGAAAACCGAAAACCAATAAACTTAAAAGATGTGTGTGTATTGTGAACTTGAGCATATCAACACTATCTAATCTTTACAATGATCTAAACATACTAAACTAAATACAATACCGAAGTCTTCTTATAGAACTCCTTCTCCAAGTCGACTTGATCCAAAACGCGATCCAACGAGCTTGACTCCAACCGATTACTAGATGCGATCTTGAGCGAGCTCTTGAATCAACATGTGAAAGCTCTAAAATACCTTTATTGAAGCTAATCACCTACTAATATTTTGATCAAATCTCTGAAACTAAATATCACAAGATTATTAGTAAACTATAACTACATGAGTTAATCATCATCAAAACTAGAGGATGGACCTCTGGGCCAACATGACCTTCCTTACTTTTTGATCATTGTCAATACATCACCTAAATAAGCAAGACCATTAGTTATTTTAGTAAACTAGTTATCATGTCATCAATGATGTCATTATCATGCATGGTGAAATTTTAATATTGGGAACGCAAGAGATCAATTTTTGCTATCATGACTAGTGACGTTCACTCGTGTATGACTAATAGGTGTGTCCAAATCTCATAGACAGATTTGCATTGGATGATCCTAGCAATATCGTCATTGTTCAAAGCTTGAAGAAAGGCATAGTGTGTCTTAGCATTTACATCAAACTGCATAGTAGCAATGTCAGACAAGTGTCCTTATCACCAATGGATACACTAATGGGTTTAGTCACTACTTTTACAATCTGGCTTCCTAAGGATTGCAAAAATACAGTCATCATAACCTTTCATATAGGAAAGTTAAGGCCATCAAACTTGAGAGGAGTCTTAATACCTTCAGCTATTTTTATTAAAGTGGATAAAGATGAAATTGTGAAAAGAGTGATTAGCAATTAGGATCTCTCTAAGGTTGTTAAGCCAAAATATAGAGACCAAGGCTTTGATACCAATTGAAATACACTTAGAGAAGGGATGAATAGGTGTTTTGCTAATCAAATCCAATTTTAAAGCTACTTATGATGAATTATGCAAATGGTCACTCAAAATAAAAATTGAAGCTGAATTTCTTTTGAAGGGCTATAGAACTTCTCCTCTTTGATTTCTCTAGATAATGAGTTAAGATGCACAAACATGCACGCCCCTAGGCCAAAGGCAAGGGTTAGTGGTCAACCGGTCGATCGACTGACAATGTGCACAAATATGCACGCCCCTAGGCCAAAGGCCCGGCGATCGGGCAATCAACCGTTTTAGCCTGAAATGGGCACCGGTCGACTGTCTTGTCGACTGTTCTGGCCTGAAACAGTTTTTTGGATATATTTTGAGTTTCAAACATTTTTCTAAATACTTTGTATTAGTTTATGGGTAATGTAGTAATGTATAGGTGATGAAATACATGTTCTAAACTTGTTATAAAATTTTAGAAAAATTATGAGACATGTATCAAAACCAAACATGTAAAATACCAATACTATCAAAGCTTGTATTTTTCGAAATTGTATATATTGTGTGTGTAACTTCTTGAGGATCACAACTATATTCTATACTTTAATAAACTAATATCTTACAAGGCTTTAGGTGACTATAAGATCTTCAACCGGGCTTCTCCTTTAGCGACATTTGAGTCTTTGAGCTTTAATCCTGTTTTTTAATCCTCTTAAGTCTTAAATACCTCCCGTTAGAGAAAGAAAGCTCCTTGAATCCTTAGAACCCTAAAATATACTTAAACACTTGAATTTGATTAGTACTACATAACCACATATTTTTTATTATCATCAAAATCGTAAAACCGAGTGATTGTAACCTTGGGCCAATAAAAACTGTCCCCTAAAAACTCTCCATAATGGGGTTAACTCTCCTCATTACGTAGGCAATACTTGACTGAGTAATGAGATTAGTTATAACTGAGATGCAAGGTTCCTCTACAGTTGAGACACGGCTTGAGCTCTGCATTTAGCAGTTGAGGTGATGCTGGACGCGGTTCTCGAGCCCCGCATTTGGGCACTACGGTGGTGTTGAAACTCGAGCCTCAAACTCTGTGTTTTCTCATTAACGTGATATTAGACGCGTGCCTCGAGCTTCGAGTCTGAGACGCGGGCTTCAAGCATTGTGTCTAAGCACTAAAGTGGTGCTTAGACGCGGGCTTCGAGCCCTGCGTCTTAGCATTACAGTGGTGTTAAGATGCGGGCTTTCGAGCCCTACGTCTTGGCATTGCAGTGATGCTGGGGCGTAGGCATCGAGCCCTACGTCTTGTCATTGCATGAATGGCTTTGATTAGCCTCGCGTCTGAAGTGTAGACCCTGCTATCTGATGACTTGTCTTCATTGATTTTTAGACAGTCTACAGGTTTTCTAATGTTGGTTGTTTTAAATTTTTTTCTTTTATACTTCTTTTTAGGATATTTTTAAATTTTTCTTTTGTATAAAAACCCTTTTTATTTTACAAAATTTTTTGAAATAAGAAAAATAGTTTTTTAAGGAATTAGGAAGACCTAAAATTATAATTTTAAATCAAGTCAAAATAATAAATCTAGTTTAAATTTTAGAATAAGAAAGTAATATTGTAAAAATAATTTGATCTTAAATTTTTTTCTTAGATATATGCACTTCACACTTACACAATTTTTGGGATTGAAACAAAGACTAAAATGCTATAAAAATAAAATAAATAAAAACCATAAAAACTACTTTTTGAAGCGAGGCCATTCTGCCTCAGGAAGCATGATTATTCATGCCTAAAAATACTGGAAAAAAATAATATAATCTCCTTTAGTTTTGTGACCTTGTTTACTCGAGTCTTAAGCCCAAGGGATGTTTTCTAATCTAGTGCCCGAAAATCATCTGGTTTGAGAGTCACCCGCTAAAGGCTCACTACCCGATAAACTAGAAAGCCTAAAAATACTAAGAGAAGAAAAAAAACAGAAAAAAATATTTTTATATAAATAAATGACATGAAAGTTAGAGTTGATATCCCATGAATTTTCATTGTTCACACAGTGCATATTTTTTAAGAGTTTTATGAAAGATCAAATATTCAATTCTTTTAAATTCTTAACTTTAATTTATAATAAGATTTTGCATTTAGGCTTAGTTTAAGAAAAAATAATTTCTGATTAACTTAAGACCTTAGAAACTACTTTTTTCTATTTCAAAATGCGTTTTTACAATATTAACATTTGATTTCTTTCTTTAATGGATTTTGTGGGTGTAATCTGCTGAAAACTCTCAGGAGACAAAACTCCTCCTCTAAGGGAATTCTAGAGGTTTAACGTCTTGTTGCAACGCTCAGCGCAATCGCGTCACCTGCGAAAGTTGTGTAATAATCTTCTTACTTAGTTTTTTTTTTTTTTTTTGCTCGAGACGAGCAAAAGATAAGTGTGGGGGTGCAATTAGTCTCTAAAAGTGCATATTTTATACCACATCTTCACATATATTTTATATTAAAATATTGTTAATAATGATTTTCTTGTGTGTTCCAGGTCCATCGTGTGAAATGAAAAAGAATATCAAAAATTCTATTTATTTGGTGATTTTTAGATCCTAAAAGTAGTCATTGGCTTTGGAGCCTATTCTGCTAATTTTGGGAACAGAAAGCCAGAAACCAGTAGGGGGACCAACTGGGTGACAAGGCAGAAGGCTGCAACAGGTGGCGCCGCGTGAGCGACGCCCATATTGCCATGAAAACACGGCAATTGCCATGTTTTCGCGGCAATACAGAGGAGCCACGCGTTGATTTTTGACGCGTAGCCCCATGATGCCCCCTGGTGCCCCCCTTAGCCTATAAATACCTCAGGTTTTCAGAACAAAAAGAAAAAAAAGAGTTTTTAGGGTAGTTTTCTCTCTTTAGTGTAGGTTAGTTTTTCTTCTTCTTCTTTTGTATTTTTCATTTTTGTAGATCATGTAATAGGGTAGAGAGTGATTCTTAGGATAAAAGTTAGAGTGCTTGTAATGGAGGGTGACAATGTATGAAAGATTCTCTCTTTATCTCTACTTGTTTTTCTCTCTAACTCTTTACATGCTTAGTTTTTTCTCTCATGGCAACTAATCACTAACTTGCTAACTCCTTACTTGATAATTCGCATGAACCTAATAACCTCTGCTTGGTCTTGCTCTTACAAGAGCCATTGATGGCTCATGATGATAGATTCTAACACTCTAACATCTTACTCTCTAACAAGTTACTATTACTTTATTACATGCTTGCTCTAGTTAGTTTTAATGGTTTAAGTATAGCTTGCTTTTGTTTGTTGAGTTTGGATGTGAAAGTGATCTTATGGGTTATGTTTTGAAAAGCTCTTGAAGTTAAGGACTAGTGATGGCCAATGATACATATGAGGCAACTATTACTAAAAGGTTAGCATATTAGTGGAGCCATTAGTAGTTAGTAGCCATTAGTTTTTCTTTCATATTTATTTTGTTTTAGAAATAAATATAAAAATCACATATCTTCTCTTCATTGTTTCTATCTTTGTTTCCACCATTCACTCCTTTTTTTCATTTTTTCTTTTCTTTTCTTTTCATTCTCTGAAACATAGAAGAACTGTTAACATACATACATAAACATACTGATAAAGCTTCTATCACTTTCCATCCCTATGAATTCGGGCCGTTTAGCCTTTATGCTATAACAAAAGTATCGAGGAAGCCAAAGCACACACTTTAATTAGTGATTTCAAAACAACACATTTTGTGCACGATTTCCCCCAATCATAGACCACAAAATTAACTGTTTAGTTATTTAAGTATTACTAAGATTATTAAATTTAATCTACTATTAAAATTAAAATGTATAATAAATTTGTTAATCAAATATTTAATAGTAATAAAAATATTAATAAATTTGTAATAAAAAATTAAATAAATACTTAAATATCTAAAATATTAGATATTAAAATACTAAACTAATAATCAAAATTAAAACAATAAAATATTATATTAAAATATTATTGAAAAATAATATTATTAAATTTTTAATTAATAAAAATATTAAAGTATTTAAATAGATAGAATATTATAATACTATTTAAAAACAAAAATATTTAAATATTAATTATTAAATATTAAATACTAAACTATTAAATAACATTATTTAAATAATAATAAATATTTTAAAACAATAATAAATAATAAATAATAACTAAAATTCAAAAAATAATTAAAATTCAAAAATATTAAATTATAATATTAATTATTAAAACAATAGTAAAAATTATAAGTGTTAAAACTAATAAAATTTTAAATTTGAAAATTAAAAGAAAAATTATTAAATAAAAATCAAGTAATATTAAATAATATTAAAATATATTAAATATTTAATAATATCAAATTAACTAAATAAATATTAATTATCAAGTAACTATTTTGGGCTGCAAATGAACTATAAATCAGATTTACATGACTACAAAATTAACTATAGCAGCTGCAAGTGAGAAATGATAGTGTAAAAGTAAGATTTACATGACACAAAATTAAATGTAATAGCTGCAAGTGAGAAAATGAGAGTATAAACAGTGCAAGTGAATTTGCAGCAAAACAAAAAGCAAAAGAAGAAGAAAAGAAAAAGATTTTCAACTTACACCTTTTCTGGTGCTTTCTACAAAACAACACGCCCTTCATTGACCGCAATCTCAAGGAAGAAAAACGCTTAAACAAGATAGGAGTAAGGCTCCCGCAGTTGGCCCCGTGGCCAGGCACAGGGTGTTCTCCCCGAGATCGCTCGGTCGAATCCTTGCGGGTGAGATTGCCCAATTGGGCTCTCTTTGAAGGTGGAAGGAAAAACAAAAAACAAAAAACAAAATAGAAGTAAGACTCTTTCACCAAGAAAAAAACAAGATGCACGGACAAGTTTGTAATATTACATGCTACCCACCAACCTAATCAGACAGTCACAATGGGACCCACCATCCAAGTCCTGAAAAATATTTTCTTCCCACTTCCACAAGCATGTCATTCACAAACGCATGTTGTTGAATACATTTCCATTTATTACTTTTCTTTAAATTCCTAAAACTATAAAATAAATAACTAGCTCGCCACCACCACCACCCAATTTCATTTTCACCTCCACAAGCTCCCAAGGAAGGAGAATTTCAATGGAAGTAAGATTCAAAATCCCCAACATCCTCTCTTCAGCTAGCTCATGAGATTTTCTCTTCTTCATTCCTTTCCTCAGTCTCCTCCTCCCTCTTCCTTCATCCTCTCCCACTCCAACATCACAGCATGACACGATGGCCCGGCTCGGAACCTCCTCCGCCGGCACCACGACGGCTGTGGAGGTTGTTTCTTCTCCGGCGGCAATCCCGATTACTCATTCAATCAAGAAAAGACCTCAGCAGTAGTTCTGTCTAGCCCGATGGCCGAGGAGGAGGAAGATGTAGGATGCAGTACTACTAGCACTACATCTAAGGAGGAAGAAGGAGCTGATCATGATCCTTATAAAGGCTGGCTACAATTAGGCATTGCGGGCCACCAGCCCGGCGATGATCCGAATAATTCAACTGATCTACGAACAAGTAGCTCAAGCAGCCGGGGGAGGGCAAGGTCGTCGGAGCTCAACCTGTTTCCTGCTGAGAGACCGCCATTGCCGCCGATGATGATGACTAGTAGTTCGATATTCCATAACAGTGTTCAGCCAATGATCACATGGGGTCATCGCGGTCCGCCTCCGCCTCCGACGACAACAGGCTACAGTTTCAGTCAAGTTCTTGGCTGTCCATCTAGCAGTTCCTCGGGGGTTGGTGAGTTTTGGGTGGTTAGCCCACCGGCGAGACGGCGGACCGGGGTGTGGTTCGAGCTCAAGGCAGCAGAAATCCAGTGAGTTTATGGAGGAGTAGTTAGAGAGCAAGGATCAATTAATATACCATGGTCTATTTTTGTTTCTTTTTGTTGATATATTTTTGCTACTTATCATTCTTAACTTGTTGTCTTGGTGGAGTGGAGAATAAAACCCATATCTTCTTTTTGTTTTAATGATGATTAAATTCTTCTAGATCTATGCTTTGCTCTTTTGTTGTAGGGTTTGATCTGCTCATGATGAGGCTGTAAATCTTTTCCTTTTTCTATTGCAGAGGAAAGCAACCCTTTTTGCCTCAGATACCAAAGAGCTACTTGAGGATTAAGTACTTTTGCTACCCTTTTCTCTTTCTTCTTTCTTTCTTTCTTTCTTTCTTTTTTTCTTTTCTTTAATTCAACTTTTTACTATTTATTTCTTTCTAGTCTGACATTTAATTTAGGGTGACTTACATTTCTTTCTTCTTATAGAAAGATTGCCATTTTTTGCAGGGATGGAAGGATGACAGTTAGGTTATTAATGAAGTACTTGGCTAATAAGTTGGAATTGGGTGATGAATCACAGGTATTTAATTAAACCCAAAATCAGTTTCTCATTTCTTATTAAATATTTGCCCCACAACTTAACTGGATTATAAATGGTAGCTTGTTGCAATGTTTGGTAATAAAAGTGTTTCAAATGGTTGTTAAGAGAATCAATACACAATCCATAATGAGTCACCTATATGTGTCCATATCCACAAATGGTTTGGCTTTGAAGCCATGAAAAGGACAATTTTAGGTGGGGGACTTCTTAACCTTTTGTAGTACCTTTGTAGTAAGATTTAGGTGGAGTGCAAACATCTGAAAGGCCCATTCAATCTCATTATGGTTAGAGGTTTAATTAAGATTGATTTGGAAACAACAAGGTTAATTTTTTGCATGAATAATAAAATAAATGTATAGTTTGGGGAGATTATTCCTCAAGTTGTGCTGGAGGCCACATTCTTCAATCTTGCAACCACCCCATAATAACAAGGTTATTTTGATATATACATTAATTTGTTATTAAGTGTAAATGGTTATAAAACTTATACTCTTGATAGTAAAGTTTATTTTCTAATATTTAGAAGGAAGATATATAAACTAAGATTTAAGTACATGATTTAAGATACATACATGAGATGGCATGCTGCACTTCTATTGTGAACAAATATAGGAAGCAAGGAATGTTTTGTAGAAATAGTTTTAAAATTAATTATTAAGAACATCATAATCCTTGTTATAAATTGGTTGGTACCTACCCTAAGACATTGAACCTTCAATTTTTGCTTGTTATTGTAGAAAGTGTGCCCATTTCACAACATTCTTGTTGCATTCAATCATAGTGGTTATCTTACTATTATAGTTAGTGGTTAACTGAGTGAACAGAAAAATGATTACAAGGAACTCCAAAAGTATTTGGTGGGCTTAAAGGAGCTCTCTTCTTTTGTAATTAAAGAACATTCAATCAGTTTTATGAAAGAAAGCTAAAAAGGAACTCTCTTTCCTTGTATGCTTTTTTTGTCCCCTTATTGAGCAAACGGGATGGTTGTAAATTTGAATTTTCTTTTCTCTCTCTTTTTTTTCCTTTCTGAATTTCACACATCACTTTACCTGATAGAAGAAAAGGCTCAAATTTTACCAAAATTATCTCAAAATTTACCTAAATGTCTCTTCTATTAGGATAACAAATAAATTCATGCAGAAAAGCTGAAAATAGCTTAAATATATCCCTATTTTCCTTGCATGAGTATTTCTATCTAAGTTAGCCAACTATGATACTTGGTGTAACTATGTGAGATGAACCATAAATTAAGTACCTTCTCGTGTATAAAAAAACTGGAGCAACCCTGATCAAACTATTGTAATATTAGGGAAGTCATAATATTGATACATGGTAACTTTTTATTACGGGCATAGGATACATGGAGAGGTATATAACACATTTGGTCGAGGTATAATTAAAATCGTGGAGCGAATGGTATTTAATGTAGGCTCTAAATATATTTAGGGATTGTATAAGTTTTCATTTTGAAGTCTAAGTAAACATAAAGAGAGCGCTTGGTGCTATCAATTTTATTTACATGTAAATTCCTTAACTAGTATACATGCACCATATTATTCCTTACTAGCATGAGCTTTGCCAATATCTCCTCCTTTTCTTAACTCGATCTGCATTTCTACCTTTTATATGTTGGTTCCATATATATATGTAAGCTTTTATAAGTACCAGGTTTCAATGGCGAACGCGTGATGTTTTTCCAATGCGGGCGTATATGTAATAAGAATTTCAATCCCGATAACATAGAAGAGCTTGAAACAATCCCCAAGTTTTTCATCAAGGGGATTGTTTGATAACACTAGAGTAACACAGAAGAGCTTGAAGCAATCCCGGTAGTCCACGCACATCCGGTGTCTTTTTCCTTCTTATTCTTATTTTTTTCTTATTGATATAGAGGTAAACTCCTCGGGGGAATTTATCTATACTTAAATTGTGAATAAGAATATAAATCAAACGCAAACATTAGAGAATTATATGAAAAACCCTAGGAGGAAAAAACTACATAGCAAAGAGAGGGAGAGGTTCCAATAAATCCGAGAGATTGCAAGGGGTTCTCAATGTACTATTACAGAATAAATTCTCTAGGGTCTGATCCTCCATCTCATTGGAGGAGATGATCTATTTGTACTAAATTGTTAGCTCAGAGGCGGATAGAACACTGGCGAGATTGGCGTAATTGTCACGATCTTCATGTGTGGAGTTGTTGCAACGGTTGTGATAGTGAGCGCTTGATTATTGGGATTTCCCCAAAAATTCTGCCCCACCCATAACTGCCCAGGACATTATGAACATTTGGGAAGTCAGGCTGCGTAATTGAAGGCAAAAATCAAGGAGGTCTGTTGTTGTAGCTATCTATAGGCGGATATCAAGGAGGGCGTTGTTGTAGCTATCTTGCTCGGACCGGAAGTCTTTGAAAAAGAGTGGATGGTTGAGAGCATAGGAGTTCTCAGGGCGGAGGTATCCTCGGAAGGAGGAGCGGCCTCGGGAATAACTGAGTGTCCTCAGAGGGAGGAGTGACTTCGGGAATGCTTGAATGTCCTTGGAAGGAGGAGTGGCCTCAGAAAGGCGCTCAGCCTTTCTCGGTTCTGAAAGATGCTTGGACTTTCTTCTTGGGTCCGCCATGGGCCTGCCAGTACGTCGAGTTTGTTGCTTGCTTAGGATGCTCCTGACGAGGTGGAACACATGTCGCGATCCTAATGAAGATCAAAATCTTACCACTATAGATGTCCCCTCCGCCTCTTCCTTCTCGGCGTCTCGAAGGGAGAAGGAGGAAAGCGAGAATAACGACTCCTCTGAGCAGTCAAAGCGTCCTTTGTACTTTATGGGAGAGCAGTTGAGGTTACTGTTTGTGTTCTGAACTCTTCTGGAGGTTCTCGATATCATCGGCTTACTGAAAATTCTCGGTATCATCCTTTGGAAAAGTGATTGGAGGGAGCGGGGGATTGCTGGTTCAAGAATCATCTCATGGATGTTGTTGCGGATGTTTGCTTTCAAAAAGGCTTTCCGATGTAGATGCAGGATAGAGGATGTATCTGTATTTCTTTTCAAAAACTCACAGAAACATTGTGTGATATTATATTGCTTGTTAGATATATTCACATAATATCGAAAGAATTTGTAATGAAAATACTTAAAATAAAATTTATGCATGAATGAAAGAGAGAGTAATTGCTTTAATCTTGCATGTGTTATTCAATTGTTGATTTGATCGGGACTGGATGCCTCTGCGGAGGGGTGACCAGCTTTTCAGAAATCTCGTCCTAAAAGAACTTAAGAGTGGTCGGAAAGGAAAATGGCACGATCTCTGAGTGGGAGAAAATCTCATTTGTGGTACTTGCAGATATTTTCTCTGAGTGGGCAAAATCCAAGCAGTAGAGTGGGGTTATTAGCTTTCGAGTGGGGAAAATCCATCAACGGAGTTGTGATGCCGGCACCCTGAGGGAAAAATTTCTGCAGCATAGTCTAGACTCCGAGTGGAAGAATCCCTCAGCGGAGTGTCATAGATGCCGAAAGGAGAGTCTGTGTTGTCGCCTCCGAGTGGGGAACTCCCGTCTTAACGTACTAGTTGTTGGACCTGAAATAAGTGGACTGAAGTGGGGATGTTACCCAGCGACAGATTGGATGCGTCTACCAAGTTACGGCCCCAAATAAAATAGAGTGATGATCTGGTACCTCTGAGTGGGACTAAACCCAGCAGTGGAGTTGACCTCCATGTGGAGGAAATCTCATAACTTAGTTGTCTCTCGAGTGGGGGTAATCCCATCATCAGATATAGATGGTAGCTCTCGAACAGGGTGGCATTCCCACATCGGAATATGGATGGAAGGACCCCGATAGAGAAAACTATCGAGGTTTCATCTGCTTATAAGTTTAGATGAGGGGAGCCCATAAGCTAATGCTTGTGCTCCGAGTGGGAAAAATCCTATTAGTGGAACAACAAGCGGAGGCTCTAAGAGGGAAAATTTTCTACAATATAGTGAGGGACTTCGAGTGAGAAAAATCCTACAGCGATAGAGTTTTAACTTTCGTAGGATAGCCGAGAGAGCACTCGTGGGTATGTCTGCTTTAACACTTTCGAGTGAATAAAATTCCATCAGCGGAGTGTACAGACACAGTCCTCCGAGTGGGAGAAATCCCATTAGCAGAGATTGCTTGACCGCCTCTGAGTAGGGAAAATCACATCATTAGGGAGCGTGGATTGGATGGTTGGCACTGGTTGGATGGACTGCATTGGTTGTTCATCACTGGTTGGATGTATTGCAATAGTTAAGAGCATAAAACAATAATTTACTCATAATCAGGAATGGAATGCATGGAATAGGAGTTGGAAGAAAATATGCCTCGTTTATCTGGAGTTGTGTGGTCAATTAATTGCCTTCTATTGGGTGATCAAGTGTTATTCTGAGAAAGTTGAGTGTTTGGTTGTTTAGAGGCTGCTTCAGAAGTGAGGATGTACTCTTTAAATAAGACCTGCTGGAGAGCTCCTCCAGGACCTTCTGAGGGCCCAACAGTCACGGTTTGGTGCCATTTGCAGTCATGGTAGGAATAGTATTCCTCTGACCTGAAAAATGAGGGATTGTGTTGGACTGGTCTCCGTCGTCTGACCCAGGGCTGGTCATTGATGGTGTTGAAGACATTGTTGATCGAGAGCTTCAGCGGAGTGAAGCGTTCCATTCACCTCTAATCTCGAAATGTATGTAGAGGGAGGATCGGGAGTGCTTGACTCTTTGAGCATGTTATCCCCAGTGTCGATCTTAAAGCATGGTCGAGAGCTTCGTGCGGGGACTTCAACTTTCCTCCACCATCGCTTGGTTCCGCGGAGTGGTTGGAGGGATCCTTCATCGCCTCTTCGAGCTGGATGTAAGGCTAAGCTCGGGAAAAGATCTTACTCATTTTGGCAGCATTACGCTTCAGGAGGTGTTTGTACAGAGGATAAGTGACTTGCAGCACAGTGATGAACGCGAGCGCAGAGACTTCTTCACCACAATTGGAGACTTTGATTAGTTGGCTCTGAAAGAAATTAATTGAGACTATCTTCTTACCTCATCTTGACGGAGAGGAGATGATGGTCACTTATCTTGGCTTCTCAGTGAGAGGTATACTAGGTGAGGAATGCCTCGGTCACCTTCCTGAATTATGAAAAGAGTACAGTTGCATAGAATAGAACCAGTCTTAGGCTGCACCTTTCAAGCTGGAGGAAAAAGTGAGGCACACAACTGGATCGTTACGGGAGTAAATCACCATCTTTTCGCAAAGTATCAAATATGTTAAACTGGATCATTCACTCTAGAGTAGTAGTCAAAAGTAGGAGTTGAGAATTTTTCGAGAACTCGCACTTTTGGATCTCTTCATAGAGGAGAATCATGGATTCTTGTAATTGGAGATGGGTGGTCCAGCGACTTGGCCTGCATGATCCGCTTCTGGATCAGCTCATCAAGGCTATAGAGATTGGGAGACCTATTATTTTTGAGCTCGTCCCCAGTTTGTGCTAGATTATTGGAGGGATGTGACTTGGGCTTGGAGCTATTGGTTGAGCAATCTCAACTTCTCTTACTCCCGAAGATATTCTTGCGATCAAAGGCCATCTGCTCTCATTTGTGATTGAATTACTCCTATTGTTCCTTCATTTGCTCTCTCATCTTGTAAAGCACCTGAAGGAGTTGGACTTCGCGTTGCTGCGATGGTTGTATGCTGACGACTAGTTCTTGTGGCGATAAGGAGTCAGTGTCCTCGTGATATGCGATCGGTTATCAGCAAGCCGGGGGATCGTGCCCCCAGTGGCACTGGCGGCTCCACTCTTGGCCGTGGTGGTTTTGTGAACAATTTCTACTTTCGAGGTCATCTTTCTTTCTTTGGGGAAGGCTTTTTGAGGAGATTGTAGGTTTTTAGGGAGAAATCTTCAGTGCAGGGACTCATATCTCAATGAAAGCACCAAATGTATAGATAAATTCTTCGAGGGAATTTATCTGCACTCAAATTGTGAATAAAAATGTAAATCAGATGCAAACATCAGAGAATTACGTGAAAACCCCGCGGAGAGAAAAATCACAGAGCAAAAAGAGGGAGAGGTTCCACAAATCTGAGAGATTACAAGGGGTTCTCAATGTTCTATTACAGAATCAATTCTTTAGGGTCTGATCCTCCATCTCATTGGAGGAGAATGTCTATTTGTACTAAATTGTGGCCAGGAGGCGGATGGAATGCTGGCAAGATTGGTGTAACTGTCACAATCTTCATGTGCGGAGTTGTTGTAACGGCTGCGATGTGGGCGCCTGATTGTTGGGATATCCCAAAAAATCCTGCCTAGCCATAACTACCCAGGACGTTACGAACGTGGGGGAAGTCAGTCTGAGGCTGCGTAACTGAAGGTGAAAATAAAAGAGGTATGTTGTTGTTGCTATTTGTAGGGGAGATCAAGGAGGGCGGTTGTTGTAGCTATCTTGCTCGGAACGAAAGTTACTAAAAAAAGTGGACCTCGAGACAGTCGGGAGCATGGGAGTTCTCAGGATGGAGGTGTCCTCAGAAGGAGGAGTGCCCTCGAGAACAGCTGAGTGTCCTCGGAGGGGAGGAGCGACTTTGGGAAAGGCTGAATGTCCTTAGAAGGAGGAACGGCTCGGCTTCAGGAAGATACTCGGACTTTCTTCTTGGGCCCGCCATGGGCCTGTAAATACGTCGAGATTGTTGCTTATTCGGAATGCTCCTGACGAGGTGGAACATGTGTCGCGATCCTGACAAAGATCAAAATCTGACCACTACAATTGACAAGAGTGTTTATTTCATTAAAAAGAGGTGATTCAATTAATAAACATGAAGTGAAACAAAACCTAATTAAGGATATGGATTGACATGTGATATTCAGATCTTTGTCCCTTTGATATCCTAAGATAATTTTTTCTTTGATATTTTTAAAACCGAAAGGTATGGATTGATTTGAAAATTAATTATTTTTTTAACTATAATATGATATTTCTGATCTTTCTAATCATACTTGAAGTCAGAGATTTACTAAGCAAATTCTTCTAAAGGGAATAATGTTAGAAAAGATTGTGTGCTGGTGGTTGTATGGAAATGCAACTTAGATTAGAAACAACTGGTTTAAGCCATATTTTAAATGGTTGACTTTTTGTATTATGTTGATGATCGAGTAAACCTGCATAGAAAAATATAAAGTTTAGAAATTGTTAAAGAAGTTGTGCTAAGGTTTTTTTTAATACTACGCTATAGCAAGTGGCTATGCGGGTCGTAATCCATAAGGAGGGACTGCGATGAAAGCGTTAAGTAATCTTTCTAAGTTACTAAAAATCAGTTAAAATATTTCTTCTCAATTTTCTTTTAAAGAAATAAAAAGCAGTTAAGTTAGAAGAAGAAAAGAAGATGAAGATGGTGTTGGTGTTAAAAGAAAAACTAAGGAAAATGAAAAGAGGAAAGGTGTTGGTTGAAACTTGTTCTAAACTAAGAAAAAGAAAGAAAAGAACATAAAAGTTCACTTACATCTTCGGCGCTTGCTTTACTTGGATTCATTGCAACGACTTATCTTGGCTTGAAGGCGATTATAGCATGGCATATAGATCTTCCCCACTCCAAATCTATCTAACAAAAGAAAAGTGCAAGTATAAAAGAATACTAAACTATTACACGCTTTAAAATAGATATCTATCACCATAAGTCATCAGTGGCACTTGCAAGGGTAAGATATATTCGAGGCTATCGAATTCATTTGAATTACAAGTCACTTCAGAGGAAAATAAAGTAAAAACAAGAAGAGGAAGAAAAATAAGCTTTTGATTAATCGAAAAAT